>PVLC010000287.1:0-149415 GCA_004027655.1 Graphiurus murinus
AAAAAAAAAAAAAAAAAAAAAAAAAAAAAGAATATAGAGTTAAGACAGAAAGCAAAATATCTTAAGGGTTGATAAACTTGCCAAGGTTAAAATAAAAGATTTTTGTTCAACAAAAGTCACTGCCAAGTAGAGATAATACAGACTAGGCAAGATATAACCAACAAAAGATTAGAATATGTGAAAACCTCCCTTAAATGACAAACAAACAAAAAACAGGCAATTCACAGAAAAGGAAATTAGAATGGCCTTTATACATGTTCAACCTCATTAGCAATGAGGGAAAAATAAATTATACCACAAAGAGACAACATCATTTCTATGAAATTGGTGAACACACATGCATGTTTCAACAATATTAAAAATGTATATGTGTGGTAACAGGAATTTTTTTTTTTTTTTTTAGCTTGACTATTTTTTTGGCACTGGGGATTGAACCCAGGGCGTTGCGCTTGCAGAGCGAGTGCTTTACCACTGAGCTACATCCCAGCCTGTAACAGGATGTAACAGGAATTTTTATACTGCCAGTAGGGGGGCTGGTAGGGTAAGCAAAAACCCACACTTATGAAAATAATCTGGCAGTATATATTAAAGATGAAAACATGCACACCATATAATCATGTATTGGTATGGTTAAGTTCTATCCTATAAAAACTTTTGCACATATTTATTAAGAATAAAACCATAGGAATATTTAATGCAGCATAAAATGTATGTCATTTTAATTTATTTTGAAAGAAATTAAGAATTTCAAGCCGGGTGTGGTGGCGCACACTTGTAATCCCAGCATTCAGGAGGCTGAGACCGGAGGATCCGGGTTCACGGCCAGCTCGGAAGTAGAATGCCCCTGAGTTCAATCCCCAGTACCAAAAAAAAAAAAAAGAAAGAATTTCATATTATCATTTATGTTTATATTTTTCCAAACACATGAACCTGTATTCAAGTATAACAAAGAATCTTTGGATGCCTTGAAGAATTACCTTGTAAAACCATAATTAATTTGTAATCATTTCTAAATTTATAGTGTGATTCTGATATATAATAATGTATTAGCCGGGTGTGGTGGTGCACGCTTATAATCCCAGTTCTTGGGAGGCTGAAACTGGAGGATCCGGGTTTGCAGCCAGCCTCAGATACTTAGTGAGGCCCTCCGCGACTTAGTAAGAACCTGTTTCAAAATAAAGAATAAAAAAATAGGGCTGGGGGTATAGCTCAGAGGTAGAATTCCCTGGGCTTTATCCCCAGTGCCAAAAAGAAAATGTACTCAGCTTTTTAAAAAAATTATGTATTCAGTTTTGAGAAATTATTTCCTTTTGATAACTAGAGCAATCAGTAAATATGCCAAAAAAATTAGAATGATTGAGTGACATAAGAAATAAAAAGCACATAAAGCACAGAGTATTACCTTTGATATCTTGGGAAGTAATAGAAATAAAAGAATAGAAGTCAGGCATGAGCCAGGCGCGATGGCACACAGTACTTGGGAGGCTGAGACAGGAGGATAACAGGTTCGTGGCCAGCCTCAGCAACTTAGTGAGGCTGTCAGCAATTTAGGGAGACTCTGTTTCCAAATAAAAAATAATAAAAATGGGGCTAGGAGGGTATTCCGGAGGTAGAAGGCCCCTGGGTTTCATCTCCAGTATCACAAAAGGAAAAAAAAAAGAAAGAAAGAAAGCAGGAAAGATGGCAAGGCAAGGCAAGGCAAGGTCAGGCCTGGCCAGGCCAGAGCAGGTGTAGTGGGGCTAGGAGTGTATTCCGGAGGTAGAAGGCCCCTGGGTTTCATCTCCATTATCACAAAAGGAAAAAAAAAAGAAAGAAAGTAGGAAAGAAGGCAATGCAAGGCAAGGCAAGGTCAGGCCTGGCCAGGCCAGAGCAGGTGTAGTGGTACATGCCTGTAATCCCAGTGCTTGGGAGGCTGAGATTGAAGGATCATCACACAGGTTTGAGGCCAACCTCAGTAACTTAGCAAGACCTTGTTTCAAAAATAAAAAACTAAATAGGGCTGAGGGTGTAGCTTGGGTTCAACCTCCAGTACCAAAAAAATAAGATAATTCCTATTTGAAGCTAATCAAATCTTAGTATCAAGGTTTGATATTACAATAAACTACAGACTTAGTTATTACAATAAACTATAGAAACTATGGACTTACAACCATCTAAAATTCATCTAAATATTAATATGCAAACATTTAGAATAGTCTGAAGTATACAGCAGTAATTAATTGCTTTGTGACTAACAGACTAATTTAGATTTCTTATTCAGAGAAGTCTAAGCATTATAGATAAGATCAAAGATGAAATACTTTTGAATACTACTGAGACATCTTACTATGTTCCCACATAAAAATTTATGAAGTAAATGTACCTGTGTATGACCTAGAAGTTCATTTTATGATTAAGGCCTTTGGGTGTGGCTTAATCATGATCATGTCTCCAATTCTTCAAGTTATAAAAAATTTTGCAAGAGTGCCTTATACTTGGCCATTTACCTTGATTCTTACTCACTAATACCTCAACATGAATACTATGGTTTTCAATCCAGCAAGTCCTTCAAAGATTGCCTGCAATCTTCCTATATGTCTCTGGCATAGCCTTTTCTCAATAATTATTTCAAATTTTCACCAGTCTCATCAAGTCTTAAATCTATCAGTTAGAAGGGACAATCTTGCTACCTACTTTACTAGTAAGTAAACCAACTCCATTGTAACACAACTTAATCTCACTTGATTCCCTTACATATCAGTGGATAATAGAACTCTTAAATCCCAGGCCAATAATTTTTGCTCCTATGCTTTGGATCCAATTTCCTTCAATCTCCTTGGAGACCTTCCTCACACAGTTCCTATGCCAATCTCCCTCTTCTGATTTTTACCACTCAGCATAAAACAAGGACAAGTCTTCCATCCATACCACCTCCCACCTCTCAACTTGCATAACTAATTTCCTCCTCTATTCTTATTTTTTTTAACTTGGCTTTAGCTTTATAGTCTCTTAAATTTCTACTTCCTCAACTCTCATTTGCTCGCCAACCTAGTACAATAGGTCTTCCTACTCTAATCGGCCCTCACAAAGTCAAAAACCACCACTTAAAAAATCCAGTGGATTAATAATTTATGTATCTGCTAACTCTTCTAAAACTTAACCTCTATGATTCTACTTTTGAGAAGGTGAGCGGAGACTCTTCCCTATTTGTGTGTATGTGTGTGTGTGTGTGTGTGTGTGTGTGTGTGTGTGTGGTACTGGGGATTGAACCCAGGGGCATTCTACCTCAGAACTACACCCCAGCCCTATTTTCTTTTTATTTTGAAACAGGGTCTCACTAGGTTGACGAGAGTCTCACTACCCTCTGAGACTGTCCTCGAACCTGCAATCCTTCTTTCTTAGCCTCCCAAGTACTGGGATTACAAATGTGTGCCATCACACTTGGCTATTTTCCCTATTTTTTATAACACTTTCATCTGCTCAAATGTTAGTATTACACAGAGCTGATCTCTGATTTCTTCATGCACTCTTTATGCTCTCCTATGATAATTCATACCAATGATTGCAAAATCTTTACATCGAAGCCAGCTCTCCAATTCCCAAATTCTATTACCAAAGCTTATTAGATCATGCCAACTTGGATTTTTCCATGGACATCTCACTCAACTTTAAGTCATCAATCAGGTTTACTTCTATTTTTTACTCATCTTCTAGTATTCCTTTAATAAATTATTAAATTAGTAATTTAATTTTCCAAGGCAAGAACCTACCTCCATAACATCCAGTAAGCAAGTACCTTCAGAAGGGTCTGTCCCTTTTCCCTTTATTCTCAGAAAAGTAGGTTAGGATTGTACCTCCCCTTCCCCATCACTGCCTTGTCTTTCTGCTGTAAGTTTTGCTTGCTTCAAATCTTCCTTCATTCTGCTGTCACAGGCATTTTTTTGGCGGGGGGGGGGGAGGGGGGAGTGGTGATAGTACTGGGGATTGAACCCAGGTGTGCTCACTAAGCAGCTGAGGCTGGCCGCAAACCCGGATCCTCCAGTCTCAGCCTCCCAAATGCTGGGATTACAAGCGTGCGCCACCACGCCCGGCTCAAAATGAGGTATTTTTAATGTAGGACATCTTTGGTAAATGTTAGATCTTTGCCTATAAGAATCTTAGTAGAAAACACCCATGTGTTCAATGTTATGCCATTCTTTCGTATCAGTTAAGATCACACACATAACTCTCTCTTTTAGGGGGGTTTCTAGAATTGTGGTAAGCACTAAATTGTGGATGAAATTTTTCACAACTTTTCTCAATTTGTTTTCACAATTGTTTTTACTTATAAATTTTCTTAGCTTCTGAAATTGAATGGGTAGATTCTCACATTACTTGTTATAAAGTCTTAAAAGAAGTTATTAAGCAATGAAATGGGAATTCATTCAAAATTAGAGTTCTACTATGTATGTGTTAGTCTACATAAGTTGGTTAGAAAAGACAAGATCCCGCCGGGCGTGGTGGCGCACGCTTGTAATCCCAGCATTCGGGAGGCTGAGACCGGAGGATCCAGGTTCGCGGCCAGCCTCAGCTACCTAGTGAGGCACTCCACAACTTAGTGAGACTCAGTTTCAAAATAAAGAATAAAAAAAAATAGGGCTGGGGGTATAGCTCGGAGGTAGAATGCCCCTGAGTTCAATCCCCAGTACCGCAAAAAAAAAAAAAAGAAAAGAAAAGACAAGATCCCTATGTTCATAGAATTCAGAGTCCAGTGAAAGAAGGCGATCCAGATAGAATAATATACTGTGGTAAATGTAGTGAAGGAAAAGAACCTACCAAATCATATAACAAGATAGGATAAAGGAAAATCCTTTTCAAGAATATTTTAGCATATAAATGGAATTTACTCTAGGAAAAGTAAGAAAAGCTATCTAACCTAAAAGAACAAAAAGTACTATAGCCAGAAGGGCTTTAGGAATTTTGTGCATTGGAGGATTGATAAAATGAATTTGGAATTAACTGATTAACTCCTTTCATGGAGTTTATGAAAAGGGAGGTGAAATTCTGCATAAGACTAACGAGGGAGACTAGAGCCAGGCTAAGTACCCTTAAAGCCATGATGTTGATTTTATTTGAAGTATAATGGGAACCACTGAATGATTTCCAACAAGGAAGAGATATAATTAGATTTCAATTTCATGAAGATCACTGGGAATACCTCCCCAAGATTATTGGGAAGATCAAGCACATGTGAAATGCTTAGTAAATAAAAAACATAAAGCTATGTTATTAAGAGTACTTAAAAAGGTCTAGTTGTATGGTGCTAAATATTTTGAAGGCCTCAAGAAAATATTTGTATTATAGTCTGGAAAGAATAATTTTCGAGCCGGGCATGGTGGCGCATGCTTGTAATCCCAGCATTTGGGAGGCTGAGACCGGAGGATTCAGGTTTGTGGCCAGCCTCAGCTGCTTAGTGAGGCCCTCCACAACTTAGTGAGACCCTGTTTCAAAATAAAAGAATAAAAAACAGGGCTGGGAGTGTAGCTCGGAGGTAGAATGCCCCTGAATTCAATCCCCAGTACCGCAAAAAAAAAAAAAAAAAAAAAAAAAAAAAAAAAAAAAAAAAAAAAAAAAAAAAAAAAAAAAAAAAAAAAAAAAAAAAAAAAAAAAAAAAAAAAAGAAAGAAAGAAAGAATAATTTTCAATGGTTCTGGAAAAGCTGGGGGCTTCAAAGTCAATTTTAAGATGGCCTTCAAATGTAGTAAAGCTACTGTAAGAAATAAAAAGGATTAATGGTGTGTGTGTGTAAGGTAAGACAGGAGAATTTCAAAAGTTGTTTGATGTTTGTTTACACATGAGAGCAAACTTAAGAAAGATGTAAGCCGGGCATGGTGGCGCACGCTTGTAATCCCAGCATTCGGGAGGCTGAGACTGGAGGATCCGGGTTCGCGGCCAGCCTCAGCTACCTAGTGAGGCACTCCGCAACTTAGCGAGACCTGGTTTCAAAAAAAAAAAAAAAAAAAAAAAAAAAAAAAAAAAAAATAGGGCTGGGGTGTAGCTCGGAGGTAGAATGCCTCTGAGTTCAATCCCCAGTACCGAAAATAAAAAAAAAAAAAAGAAAAGAAAATTTAAAAGCAATATGAAGAAATACCAAATAGTAGGATTTAAGAAGCCACAGAGGTAGCGAATGCATAGTTCATTTACTGTTCATATATATATGGACATACACAGACACATATACACACACACACATTTATATACTTATATCTTTTTATTTCTACATGTTTATGCTGACAACTGCCAGATAAACATTCCTGCTTAATGGCCTAAGACTAATATAAATTTAATTTGATTTTTTAAAATCCTATCTTTCTCTCTGCAGAGAAGACAGACGATCATTCTTTTTTTTTTTTTTTTTTTTTTTTGCAGTACTGGGGATTGAACCCAGGGGATTCTAGGATTCTACCTCCGAGCTACACCCCTAGCCCTATTTTTTATTCTTTATTTTGGAACAGGGTCTCACTAAGTTGCGGAGGGCCTCACTAAGCAGCTGAGGCTGGCCACAAACCTGGATTCTCCAGCCTGAGCCTCCCAAGTACTGGGATTACAAGCCTGCACCACCATGCCCTGCCATAATCATTCTTTTAAGAGTAAGAAAATATACAAAAATTTTATACTAATACAATGTAGCACATGTAACCTCAGAAAAATATTTATAACTATCCAGTGCAGAATTAATAGCATGAACAATTTTGGATGTTAATTCACTCATGACTAATCCTGTAATTTAGTGAAATGCCTAAAATAAATTTGAGTAGTGAAAATATGAAACCATTTTTATACTAAAATAGTATCTAGTAAATTTTGTTTTTTTTTTTTTTTTGCAGTAGTGGGGATTGAACTCAGGGGCATTCTACCTCCGAGCTATACCCCCGGCCCTATTTTTTTTTATTATTCTTTATTTTGAAACAGGGTCTAAGTTTCGGAGTGCCTCACTAAGAAGCTGAGGCCGGACACGAACCCGGATCCTCGGTCTCAGCCTCCCAAATGCTGGGATTACAAGTCAGATATTTCACTGACTTTTTAAAATACTAAAATTCAGAATTTTATTGTTTCAGTAAAACCAAAGAAAATTATGAATTACTTTGAAATAAACCAATGGCCTGGTTTATATCTTAATTTTCAGATTTCAAGAATTTAAACCTATTTTCTGCTAGGCACATTAAATCCATCAGTTAGCAAGAACTAATTTTTATGACCTCTTTTTAAATCTAAACTAAGGCAAAAAAGGAACTTGAGAAGGAGGTCAAGTAAGATTGTTTTTAAACTATTCAGACGACATATATATATGATATCTTAAATATGTGTCTCTCTATAATAAAGATATCCTGCCAACTATATCAGACATGTAAGTGTGGATAAACATGTAAAGCCAGAAGAAAAGAATAATTAATAATGTTTGACTTTTATTGTATAAATACCCTGAGTTAAAAACTTTTAACTTTTCTTTACTGGCATAAGGGTGAGGGAGAATTGGAGGAAAGTAATGAAGAAAGTCAGGACAGAAAGCAAGGGAGCAAGGAAGCAAGGAAGGAAGGGCAGACTTGATTCAAAAATTTTTTTGAGTTAGGTATGGTGGTGCACGCCTGTAATCCCAGTACTTGGGAGGCACAGGAGGATTGCAGGTTGAATGACAGCCTCAGCAAGTTGACAATCTCATCAACCTAGCAAGACCCTCTTTCAAAATAAAAATAGAATAGTGTCAGGGGTTTTAGCTCAGAAGTAGAATGCTCCTTTAAATGTCCAGTAATAAATAAATAAATAAATAAATGCAGACTTTTGGGTTAGACTGCGTAGGTTTGAATCTCTTCTCTACCACTGACCAAGTGTATGGCCATACATGTTTAACTCTATAATTTAAGTTTCTATATTTGTAAAATGAGACTACTACTACTTATCTCATAAATGTAATATGAGAGCTCCCTTAACATAGTATACCAGTCAACTTCTCATTGCTATGACCAAAATATTTGACATAAACACTTAAAAGTAAAAGCTGCCCAACCCATGGCAAGAGTGATGTAATGGGGGAGTGACCAGAGAAGATAAACTCTTCCAGGGGACACCCCCAGTAACCTACCTCTTCCAACTAGGTCCTACATACCAGTAGTCCACTTAGCCAACAATGGATTAGTCCACTGATGATGTAGGAGCCCTCATGATCCAATCACTTCCAAAACCCCACCTCTGGACTTTGCTGCAATGAGGATCAAGTCTTCAACAAGTGAGCTTCTGGGGGATATTCCAGATTCAAACCACAACACAGAGTATATGACCATGATTTTTAAACCACAGCCACAGCTATATAGTACATATAACTGCTAAGCTACATCTCTCTTTAGCATTAAAAAGTTATTTACCTTGAAATCCACTAAAATATATGAATATAAAACTGGGTATGGTGGTGTACACCTGTAATCTCAGTTACTTGGAAGGTTGAGGCAGGATGATAGCAAATTTGAAGCCAGCCTGGGCAACTTAGTGAGACCCTATCTCAAAATAAAAAGGACTGGGGATGTAGCCCAGTGGAAGAGAATCCCTGGGTTCATTCTTCAGTACTGCACACATGCATGCGTACGCGCACGCGCGCGCGCACACACGCACATACACACACACACACACAAAACATAAATCTTAAGTCTTTATTAAAGATAAATCTCGAGCAAGTTGTTAAAACACACAAATAACAAAAACAACCCAAATTAGCGTCTCTTTTACCATATAAAGGAAATTTGGTACTCTTTTCATTCAGGGAACTAACTCTGTGTCTAATGCTCTCAAGTTTTGGTTTAACTGGTTCTCTGGAACTTAGAATCAGTCTCAGAGACATTCTTGAGACTGTTAGTGAGACTCTTGGCTTCTTTCACAAAAAAGGTCCTTGCTATGGGTACTTCTAAAAGATTTTCTCTGACTGTGGGGAATTGTCACAGGAATATCTAGGACTTCTCAAAAGTAAAAGGAGAGTTTTTTCTCTTGAAGGAGAAAAAAAAAAGTCATTTCTTTTTTCTTTTTGGAGAGATATAAAGGAACCATGTAAACATGCAGCCTAGACATAATACACAATTTTCTATTGAATATATTTACTTCTTTTTGAAGACCTGCTCTTTTTTTTAATTTTTAAATTTTTTTTGGTAGTACTGGGATTGAACCTAGGGCCTCACATGTGCTAAGCAAGCACATTATCACTGAGCTACATCCCTAGTCCTTTTATTTGAGACAGGGTCTTGTTAAGCTGCCTATGCTGGTCTCAAACTTGCCATGGTCCTACCTCACCCTCTTAAGTAGATTACAGGTGATGAAGGCCAATACTTCTTTTCTCATATACTTAATTTTAATCTGTATCCAAAACTGAGCTCATTTACTATCAGTCTTGTGGTACATTTCATTAATAGTGACTTTTTTTGTAAACTGGATGATAAAATTTAAAGGAAGCACATGTTCCTGTTTAAAGAACAGATGTGAGAGTCTGAAGAAATGACTTCAGGGGGATAAATGAGATAAGAGTGTGAATTACAGTGGTAACTGAAAAAATGAAAATAAACAGCACAAAACTAGACTGACATTATTCAGGGAATCAAAAAAAACAACCCAACTGTTGAAAGATTCTATACAGGGACTAAGAAGGAAGTGAAATCTCCATGATTTAACGAAATACTGTTAGAATTACATTTGAGTAGTGACAGCATAAAACTATTGTTAGAGAAATTAACACTATCTATTGTTTTAAAATTACAACTAGGTATTTAACGTAGCTCTGAAATCATCAAACATAAAGTTAGGTAAATAAGAGCACGCTCTGGGCATGGTGGCACATGCCTATAATCCCAACACTTGGAAGGTTGAGACAGAGGACTGCAGGCCTTGCCTAGTTGCATTAGCAACTTAGCAAGACTCTCAGCAACCTAGTAAGACTTTGCTTCAAAACAAAAAACAAAATAAGGCTAGGGGTATAGAGGCAGAATGCCTCTGGGTAATACCCAGTACCAAACAAACACACACACACACACACACACACACACACACACACACCATGCACTCTATTTCTATTATTATTTTTTGTAGTACTGGGAATCCAACCCAGGGTCATTGTACCTCCATGCTATACCCCCAGCCTTATTTTATTCTTTATTTTGAAACAGGGTGTAAGTTGCGGAGGGTCTAAGTAGCTGAGGCTGGCTGGGAACCTGAGATCTTCCTGTTTCAGCCTCCCAAGTACTGGGATTTCAAGTATGTGCCACCATGCCCAGCTAAAAGCATGCACTTTCAAGGACACACAAGCATTAAGCATTTAAAGTAGTGGCTTGTCATAGAGTAAGCATTCAAAAAATGCTTATTGATAGTGGTAATATCACATGTGAACTATAGGCAAACCAATTTTTTTTTCTTTTAGATTCCTTATCTATAAGAAATATAAATTCTTGAGCCGGGCGTGGTGGCACACACTTGTAATCCCAGCATTTGGGAGGCTGAGACGAGAGGATTCGGGTTCTCGGACAGCCTCAGCTACCTAGTCAGGCACTCCAACTTAGTGAGACCTGGTTTCAAAATAAAGAATAAAACATAGGGCTGGGGGTGTAGCTCGGAGGTAGAACGCCCCTGAGTTCAATCCCCAGTGCCGCAAAAAAAAAAAAAAAAAAAAAAAAAAAAAATATATATATATATATATATATATATTCTTATTCTTATTTTGAGGATAAAATCAGGTGATGTATATAGTCAACCTTCCTTAGTTGTTCTCAACTTTCTCTTTATATCTCTGCAAATATACTGGATAGTTTCAACTCACTCTTTTTTTCTTTTTCCTTTTGTCCCTTTCTTGCAGTACTAGGAATTACATCCAGGACCTCATGCATGCTTGGCAAGTGCTCTACCACTAAGCTACATGCCCAGCCCTTTAAAAAAAATTTTACTTTGAAACAGGGTATCACTAAGTTTCTCAAGCTGGCCTGGAACTTGCCACCCTCCTGCCTCAGCCTGCTGAGTAGCTGTGATCACAGGCATGTGCCACTGAGCCCAGCTCAAGTCACTTTCATCAATCATCATGGTTTATTAATAAAGAGATTCAAATTAGAAAAAGAGACACTCTAAACTCATAACAAAATAATCCTATCTAATGACTAAGAGCACAACTGATTATTCTATTAGCAATGATGCTACTGAAACTGTCCATTTTTTAGGAAGACTCTAAAAGAGATTTCAATATGATTATGCCTATACCTCCCATTGTCTTTAAATGTTCTTTGAACTCAAAAATTTATTAAGAGCTATTTCTGAAAAAATCAGGTGGTAAACATGGAACATAAAATAGCAAACATATTTTTGTTTTCTGTGCTGGGCTGTTCCTATGGGTTCATAGTACAAAAAGCAAGCTTTATATATCTGTGCCTTACAGCAAGTCAATACTTTTAAAATATGGACAAAATACTAAAACAAAATACCCTATAAGATCTTTCTACCTCCTATATGTGCTATTTCTGTAAAACAATGGGAAAGAACCCTATTGCTTCTAATAAAAGCTTATGATTACTGATAAAACAATTAAAATTCAAAAGCACAATAGTAAAGTCCCAGATGCCTTCATCTGAATGTATTTTTTAAACAAAATGACATTTGTTCTATATATTCAATTATTCACCTTATCAATCTTTAAACATGCTTTAATTTCCAGAAGCACAATATTAAGATTTTCCACACACTTCATATCTAAATTGAATAGTCACAAGAGACAAGTGTGGGATAAAATGGTAGAATTCTGGTGCTAAATATAAAATACACTCCATTTTAAGAGGAAAAGAAGTTCTTTTTAAAGTGGAACTATTCTAAATAAATCTTTCAACTAGGAGGCAGTTTAGTACAGTAATTTAAGGCCATGAACTAAAGATCCAAACTATTTGGGGTCAAATTCCAGCTACACACTATGTGAACACCTCTTTGAGCCTAGGGTTCCTATTTTGTCAAATGTGAATAGTAATTCCAGTTCCCTGAATTGTGGTGATGAGTTAAGCAAGTAAATATATACACACAAGTAGCTGGCATATACTGTTTTTAAATTAATACTGTAGGTCATGGTCTGTTTTTTCTTACATTTGTACAAGCAAGATTAATAACTGTAATAAAACCGTTTTGTAAAAAGATCATTTAATACCTTGTATGTGCCAATGAGAACAACGTATAATTTAGAAAATATAAAGCCTTAATGTCACAAAAATAGGTAAATGAAATCACTGACTAGCTCTGGATCTTCTTGGCCAAATAGGGTATGTGAACTCAGATTCACTAACAAACTTAGGAAAAAGGCTTAAAGTAATAAAAGTTGCTTTTGTTGATCTTTAAGCAACTCAATTGTGAAAAATATGATTTAATGTTACTATTTTTATCCTTATTTTCACCATTCTACAAATATCTAAGAAGTTTTGCTTTCTTGTTTCATTTCCTGTAAACAACATAACACATACCCTATTTGACGGTAAACACCCTGGCACAACTATAGTATTAACAGTAATGCAAAATGTTCTTCTGTAAGTTTATAATAAACAATTTGAAATTCATGTTAATAGTGTCCATCCCTTTACACTATTAACTGATTTTTGATGATAAGGTTATTTTCTATTAGTGGCATGCAAAGTTACACAAACATAAAAGGTTAAGCCTCAAAGATTTCTAAGCGAAACAGTAGGAATGGAGGGAAAGCTCCAAAGTGAAGTCAATGTTCCCTATCTAAAACCTCAATGATCAGATTCCTTGAAATTTACTGGAAAAAAAAATATAAAAATCTTAAATTACTTTAAAAACAAATACTACTCTCCAAAGTTACCTTAAACCTACTAGAGTTATCAGGGATTATACAAAAATGGCAGGCAATATTTAGCAAATTTTGCACATTATCATTGAACATAATCACACATAAAAAATTCCTGAAAATGAGGCAGAGCGAGGTGACACATACACACCTATAATCTCAGTCACTCAGAAGGCTAAGGCAGAAGGCAAGTTCCAGGCCACACTGGGCAACTTTCAGAGATCTTGTTTGTTTTTTTAGTAAGTGGGCTGGGGATATGGGTCAGTGCTTGCTTAGCATGTGAAAGGCCTAGGGTTAATTCCTTAGTACCAAAAAAATAAAATCAGTGAAAATGGTACACGAATAATAACACTTAGTAAAACTGGGGAAAATGAAGTAGTGATTTTGATGATTTACAATTATCTATTTAAATATTTATTCACAATTGGTCCATTTCAAAAGAAATCTCCAAAGAGCATTTCACAACCCACAACTTTCTTGGTAATTCATTTTTAAAAATTATCATTCCTTAAGTAGATTCCTAAAATGCTTACATGTAATTATAAAAATTAAGCAAATTTTCTTTTTGTCTCATCAGGAAAAACCACCATGGATCTGATAATTCTAATTCATCTTAAACTAACCAAATTTTTTTTTAATGCTTTTTCATAGTTCCTAAATTCTAGCTTAATCTTGTGTTTTTTTTAAAAATCTCATCAGATTTAAAACAAATCAACAAACAATACTATGAGACTACTGCTTTATTTCTTATGCTGATTAGTGTTACTTTCCTATCTTATATGTTTAACTTTGCATCAACTTTGATTTACTTCTCAGTATAAAGACTAGTGCCAGCTGGGCATGGTAGTACATGCTTGTAATCCCAGTACTTAGGAGGCTGAGACAGGAGGATCCCAGGTTCATGTCCAGCCTCAGCTACTTAGTGAGGTCCTCTGCAACTTAATGAGACCCTGTTTCAAAATAAAGAACATAAAATAGGGCTGGGGATGTAGCTCCAAGGTAGAATGGCCCTGGGTTCAATCCCCAGTACCACAAAAAAAAAAAAAAAAGACTAGTACCAAGTATATTATAAAGTATGTTCCTCTTCATCTTAGACTTGTGTTAGTTATCTTCATCCTTAGAAAAACAGTCTATAGATACAAATCATTCACTGGTACAAATAAGTAGTAATTCTAGTATCCATATAGAATCAAATAAATCTATATACTTGCCTACATATTTGAGTGAGTTACTAAATTAGTAGAACATTTTATCTGCAAAGTGCCCAAGAGCTAATTAGTACATTTGACTATACATTTTTAGTACACTTGACTATAATTTAATACATTTGTATTAAGCTTCAAGTACAAACTTTATAATAAAGCTACCGTTTTTTATTGGCCCAATTGGCCTTTCTCAGATGGATATATATATTATATATGTTAAGACAATGTTTCATTTTCATATAGCTAGTTTCAGCTCTAAAATGGCAAATTTTACTTTTATGGGTATTTACCAAAAAAAAAAGACTAATTAAAAGATAAAAAAGGGAGTGAGCATTAAAAAGAAAACTTTCTACTGAGTTTGAAAATGAGCCCAACAAAATTATTATTAAATATCCCTATCAGTTCTGTACTCATGAGTTCATTACCTATTTTGTACTTATCAAATTATTCTCCTTAAAAATATGAACCAAACTTTTGCTCTGCAGGTTTTTTTTGATAGGTTTCACCTGCCAATTTGAAAGTAAAGTGGTTCACATATAAATTAGATTCTGCAACTCACCAACATAGTTTTGTGCCTGTATTTTTTCCCTTTAAGAAAAAGAAAATAAGAGAACGAAACTTGCACATCCTACTGTTATCGAAATGTCTGATCTTCAGTTTCCTTTTCTTTAAAATGAAAGCACTGTAATGACTCAAATGTAGATCACCTGTATCTCCTTTAAAATGATTTATAGTAACTTTGTCAAAATGCAAAAATACACTCCTTTGAAAAATACCAAACTTTTAAAAAGTTAACACCCATTCTATCATACTGTAATGTCAACACTACCAATTATTACTGAGTATACCAAAAACATGACATCAAAAGACCCAATAATATCCATATTTTAACCTATATATTTCTATTTTATGGATATTTGCACTTATTTTTTGATGTGGTGATTGGATTAACTTTTTAAATGTTCTTTAACATAGAGTAGAGAGCAGGGCTGATTTCACCTTTAGAAATCCATAGGCCAATGTAAACATAAAGGTGTCCTAGGAAATTTCCAACTTCTCAATAATAAACATCTTAGGAACACTGCAATATCAATAATTATTATTATTTTTTGCTATAATGCAACAAGTGTGTATTTATACCCTTAGGGATTTGTATTACAGAAACACAATATGTAGCCTAACAAAGTGAAGGAAAAAATACTAAAACTTAGAAAAAAGTATTTAAACTCACGTCTCAAGTCTGCCACCTATTAGTTTACTCGAAAATAACTCCAATGTTACTGCATTTTCAGTAGTAAATGGAAGAGATAAAAAGGTAACTAAAACTTAATATTTCATAAGTATCAAATATTTTAGAATAGTTAATTGAATCATATTAAAACCCTTATAAAATTGTTATTGTGCGTTTTTATAAAGACACTGAGGTGCAATGATTTACATGAACTTTCTTCAGAGTCGTATTGCAAGTTAAGTGGTAAAACTGAAATAACACCGGTGTGTAAATCTTATCCTCCTAATCCACATAAGTTACGTGAAAAAAAAAAAAAACACGACTGTAAATTATACACCACGGTTATAATGGTGACAATGGGAAGTAAAAATAATTTTTTATCATAATAAAAAGGCAAATTATTTTTCTCAAGCTCCCAAAGTACTGGTCTTTTCTTTATATTACATGTTCGCCTATGTAAGTTATTCCGGATGTCACTTTCCATAGCTGACAAGTATTACAATCTCCACATGCTTCCTTCAGTATTTCAAGTGTAATATATCCTTTGGTATTTGACAAGTTTGAATATTA
Organism: Graphiurus murinus; assembly: GCA_004027655.1. Taxonomy (NCBI): domain Eukaryota; kingdom Metazoa; phylum Chordata; class Mammalia; order Rodentia; family Gliridae; genus Graphiurus; species Graphiurus murinus. Next base: position 15,823 of record PVLC010000287.1, read on the forward strand.
GCATGTTGCTTATGCCTCAAGTGGACTTATCTACTTCTTGCAGGCCTACTGTATCCTTCAAACAGGAGGGAAGGGCTGCTCTAAGAGAAATGCTGCCGGCTTCCACCAAGCCTCCACTCAAGCACAAGACCACGTGGTATCTCTCAGAAGCTTAAGGTTCCCTACTCCCTCTCCCTCCTTTAGACAAGGACCTGAAAATCAGGGTCTCTTCCCCTAAGTGGAGCCCTAACACATGCCACCTGTGTAGTATAGACTGCAAACATCCTGCAGCCAGACTCCCGGAAGACTACCAGAATCTGAATAATAGGGACTTGGATGCCGACAATGCCGGGAAAGGAAACGACTGGAAAAGTAAGGCGAGTGAGCATGACGGCGATCTACTGAGGGACCGGGACCTGTCAAAACAGTGCAGGACTCACGCCCGGGCGCCGTACCTATCAGCCGCGAAGGCCCGAGGTGGGAGCGGCACTCAGGAAGGAGGAGGGCTAGGGGGAGCGCACGAGCCGCCGCCACCGCTCCCGGCGCGCCTCGCAGCGTGCCCGGGCGGGCCGCGAACCCGGGCCTCGTCTCCGGGCCAACCTTTGCCCCCAAATCCCGCTGCTGCCCAGGGCGGCCGCCGCCGGACCTGCCCGCACCTGTCATCAGCCAGAGACACCAGCCCACGATCCCCGCCCGGCTCCCCATCCTCCGCAGGCAACCACGGCCGCCCCGGCCCCGGTCCCCTACCAGGTGTCCCCTTTCCGGAGCGAGGTTTTGAGCAGCGTCGCGATGTCAGAACGCTGGGTGTCCAGATCAGCCGCTCCGCCTTCCGCCATCTTCTTCCACTAGCGGCAGCGGAGGCGGCAGCTACGGCGGCGGCACGCCCCAGAGCATTGTGGGAATGGCGTCCCGCGGCCCCGCCCAGTCGGCAGGTCGAAACCAAAAGAGCCGGGCGGGGGGGGGGGGGCGAGAGCCAGGACGCTTCGGGCGCTCGGGCGGGAACGCGGCCGCCGTCTGCTGCCCCCCATCGGCCCCCGCGCGTCCCGCAGCTCGCCGCGCCACCTCCGGCCGCCGCCGCCGGGTTCCAGGCGCCTAGTCCAGGGCCGGGGGCTCCCTCGCTCGAGCGAGACCACAGCCGGTCCATCCTCGACTCTCCTACCCCTCTCTCCTTTCCTTCCTTCCTCCCCACCGACGCCTGGAAATCCTTATTTGCTCATTCACTCCCGCTGGAAGGTGGGGTGGGGCGGAGCGGGGAGTGTGAGGACGGCTGAGATAAGGCAGAAAATTTACAGCTCCGTGACTTTAGGCTTTTCCTTGCGAGTTGCAGAACCTAAGCTCCATGAGTCTGGGCACAAAGAACGATCGGAAACCGAACGTTTGGTCGCAATGCCCTTCCTAGGTTCCTTCCAGTTCTCTGACTCTTGCTGTAGGTAGGAACCTTTTACAGGCTCTTTGTGACGCCTCCCCAGGCACACCCAGACAACTCAACTGCAGTGAAAAACATGTCCTAGTTCCTGGGTGAACAGGGAGTAAAATGTATTGAATATTGCCATGTACGGAAGGGGAAGAGAATGTGCGGAAAACCTCCGTATCGGAGTAACATTTCCTTAACTTCATCTTCCTATGGTGGGGGCACTGGAAGGAAACTAGATAATACCCGCCTTATTTGAACCTAATAATTGTTACAAATAGGGAAATCGAGTCTCTCCAAAATCAAATGCCAAGGTCACTTAGCAAGTTTACAACTGGGTTCCAAAGCCCACACACTATATATACACTATACCATACTCACTTTCCCTCCTTATGAAAGCCAGAGCGAAAACGTAAATTCCACAAGAGCTGGAACTGGGTTCTTTTTCTTCTTCTTCTTTTATTATTATTATTATTATTATTATTATTATTATTATTATTATTTTATTATTTCTGTAGGTTTGGTGGTTAGCGCAGTGCCTCCACAACATGTAAAAAACAGTTAAATTTTAGTAAATTAATTGTGACAAACTGCGTAAGTATTTCCAAGCATGAAGATCACCACATTTGACTTTTAAGATAACATAGTTAAGACAAGAAAAAAGACAGGAATTCCAGCATAATCTCTCTAGTTTCTCCACTTTTCATGCCTGCCTCAACTCATTTGCTGGGTATGCAGTAAAGATGGGTGTAGTTATATGAGAAGTGCTGAACTGAACCCTTACAGGTAAAAGTAGTGTATATTGGCATTATCATGTGGGCATATCAGTATTATGATTGCTTATTTTTGCCTAATAGTACTATTTGCATTATCACGTCAACCTTGAAAGTCTGAAAGCAATTTCCAGTTAATGCTGTTTCTTATATTATTTGGCTTTTCTCCTGACAAATTAAAAACTTAGTGTTTCTCTAACCCTAGGTATCTTCAAAAGTTCACCCCCTCCCCTTTCCTCCACACTCTGAAAGAGAACTATGTAATTTTCCAAAGAAAGGCAGCATGACAGGGAAAGAATATGTTGAAGCTGCATGGAGGTGAGTTCAGACTTCAACCCATAGCTGCGAAGGACTTAACCTGTAATGTAATAAGAAAATTGAGTATGATAATGCCCAGCTTACATGGGTTTTGTGAAGATTAAATGAAACAATATGTGTTTATTGCCTGGAACCTAATAGCCCATCAGTAAATGTTAGCAGAAGGAATTGAACTGATAACGGGATGAACTGTATCAGGTGAATTATATCACAATAAAGCTGTTTTAGAAAAGAGTTAAGGACTTAGAAGGCAAAACTGGGCTCTCTGTCATTTGATAAACATAACCAAGAAGCAATGCATCATTCGTATCCTCTTGCCCAGTTTCCCTTCTAAGAGAAGTGTTGAAGCCTACAGCCAGACAGCAAAGTAGTCAGTGAGGTAACTGGTTAAGTGTAAATTCAATGCCAATTTGAGTTATGCATTATACTGATGAGATTATTTTGTAAAAATAGTTGCCATTAGAATCAGGAAAGAAATAATTACCATATTTTATTTAATGAGACCTTACAGAGAAACTAGTATGGTTCTAAACTCTCTAAAGTACTAACTTAATCCTTATAGCAACTCTATGAAGTAGATACTGTTTTTATTCCAATTCTGTATGTGAAGAATTGAGGCAAGTAGATCTGACCAAGCAATCTGACTTCAGAATGTAGGTGGCTTGGGTAAATTTCTGTTTTTCTACAGATCTTGTTTATAAGCAGCCAACTTTTAAGTAACCTCATTATATCTGCCCATGGAAATTATACATATTTTGCTGATATTCCTTTCAATTGTAGAGGAAAAAAGATATTATTCATAAGTACTAAATTTGTGACGATAAACAGTTCTACTGAATCGGTAAGTAGATACATTGATAAAAGATGCAGTCACAAAGATAATTGAATATAAATTAGGAGTTATATCTGCTGAATTAGAATGAATGCCTTCAGCAATGCTTCCCTAACTTAACTTTTTTACATATGTACTATTTACTTAATGATTATTGTTACCTTCCCAGACCCTCTGTACCTTTCTTTTGCATGTAATAACTTAGGGATTTGTTAAGAATAACTGCTAGGTAAGCTGGGCATGGTGGCACTCGCTCGTAATCCCAGTACTTGGGAGGCTGAGACTGGAGGATCACAGGTTTGCAGCCAGCCTCAGCTACTTAGTGAGGCCCTCTGCAACTTAGTGAGACCCTGTTTCAAAATAAAGAATAAAAAAAAAAAAAAAATAGGACTAGAGGTGTAGCTTGGAGCTAGAAAGCCCCTGGGTTCAATCTCCAGTACCACACACACACACACACACACACACACACACACACACACACAAAAAAAAAAAAAAAAAAACCTGCTAGGGATGGTATTTCTTCTGGGATGATGGAAATGCTCTGGAACTAGACTGTGGTGATGGTGGCATAACTCTATGGATATACTAAAAACCACTAACTTGTATACCTTAAATAGGTGATTTTATTGTAGTGAATTATAGTTCATTAAAACTAACTTTTCAAAAGTGAAAATAAGTCAGTTATAGTGGTGCATGCCTGTAATCTCAGTACTTGGGAGGCCAAACCAAGAGGTTCAGGGCCAACCTCAGCAATTTAGGGAGGCCATCAGCAACTTAAATCCCATTCAAAATAAAAAATAAAAAGGGCTGAGGGTGTAGCTCAGAGATAAAATGCCCCTGAGTTCCATCCTAGTACCACAGAAACAAACAAATAAAAATGGAAAAGTAAAAAATAAAATAAAAACCTAGGGATGTGAATAGGAAAAAGAGAGTACAGAATGTTGAAATCATGCTCAATGTGAGTAAAATGGACCTTGTAAAGTCAGTGTTGTTTTTGGAGTTAGAGATACCCTAGGAATGATTCCTTGACCTTCTAGTAATTCCCTTCTCTACTCATGTTGAACAATCCCTATTCAACCTTGAGAGGTTCTTGTAGTCAACAATTAAGAGATAGGACTTCAAGTATAAATACTGTAGGACAGAGTCAAGATTTAAAACTAAGGTGTCAAGTGAGAGATTTTAGCCTGGGGTGAAAGAGAGAAAGAAGAAAAAGCACTGTGTTTTATAATAGAATTTAATGAAACAACTTACAAAGGAGAATCCCCAGAGAAGCTTTGCCTACCTCACGGTTTTTTATGGCACTGGCTATGTGAGCCCAAGGTAAAATCTTCCTGAAGTCTGAGTGAATTTAACAAACACAAACATATACAGAATAAACATATCCCTTAAAGAATAATGTTTGATGACTTAGCTGTTTTGTTTTTTTCCCTCACTCTCCCTATCTTTGATCTTCAGGAAGCACTCTCACTTTTTCCTTCTTCCCTGTCCTTGCTCTGCAGTTACTCCCCCTGATAATCCCGCCACCTCCTCATTCTTATTCACCTCTAAAAACCCTTCATTCTTTTCTCTTATGTAATTGCATAATTCCCTTCTCCCTTCACTAGCTTTCTGAACAGATAGAAGGCAGTGGAAAGGCGGGGGAGTAATGCAAACACCAAAATAGCATGTAGTAAATGCTTAATCTGTTAATGATATTTTGAAACTTGGGATGTGAATAAAAATTGTAAGTGCCACGATGCAGTTTTTAAAGCTGAAAAAAATACAGAGGCTTCTTATTTCACACAAATGTTAGGTTCTGATAAAGAGGATGAAAAAGTAGTGAAATGAATATAGCACCTTTTACAAAGAACCAGTATACTTGGGTTTTGACTCTGGCTCAGTGCCACTAGCTAGCTGTATAACCTTGGCCAATTTATTTAATCTCCGTGAGCATTCGTTTTCTCATTATAAAATAAGGTGATTAAACTTCATGGGCTGAAACTCAAATGCTTGCAGGGCTTAGATATAGCTAATGTAAATGGGTGAAGTAAATCTACTTTAAGATAATAAGGAGTTGTGGGGACTTCATTGAACCATTTGCCCCAACTGAATATACTTAAATGAAAGGAATTAGAACAAATAAAATGATATCTTCTGCTCTACAGGATCTGGAAAGTTTAATTTTGGCATGGGCATGAAGTGTACAAATTGATTAATCTGGGTGACTCAGGATCCTCTTTTTTAGAAGCACATGTAAAATGCTATGAAAGCCAACACTGCCCTAACAGTTGACAGTAATCTACCCTATGCAGTAAATTCTCACTAAATGATGATGGAACAAAACTGCTTTGAATCAATAAACAAATCAAGTAGTCTAATAGGTCTAGAATTATAGCAAAGAAATCTCATACAGAATATATATATGAGTTCTGCAGAGTTTTAAGTGAAGTGTTTGTGCATGATGGGTAACTTTTTTCAGGAGTTGTTTTATCCAATCCAACCAAGCAGTAGGAAAAATTATTTTATATTTTTTACTTGTTATTTATTTTTATTGTCAGACTTCAAGGTTGATAAAGAACCACTTGATGAAAAAAACAAAACAGAAATGTTTAAGCAGATCCTTTCCCAAGCCTCATAATAATGGATGGATGTCAGAAAGCTAAATTATTTCATAGATGCTGATCTTTTGTTTTAAGTGGACAAGTTGAATTAAACAAAATATTGATCTCAACATTATATATTTGATCATTTGTACTTTATATTATTTCATTCAAAAGTTTAAAAATGTTTATATATACATGAATCTCAAATCTATACAACCAAAGTGAAATAGAGAATTGTACAATGAGCCATTGATTCTGCAACTAGATAGACTCTAGAGAGGTTAACTTTGTTTTCTCCCAAGAGAGGACTGAATTATTCAGATTTTCTGTTTGGCTGAGAGAGCAAAAAGGTTTAAACTGCTTACAAAGTGTTTTAGAACAATAAAATAGCAGGTCTTAAAGAATATCTATGTTCTTGGGCTGATGGAGACATTGGTCAGGCATTCTCATAATGTTCTCTTCAAGGTGTTTCTAGGCAACAAGACACTACATACCACATAATAGGTTTAGGTCAAGTTAGGAGACAGCAACAATGAATAAAAAACAAGGTTAGCAATTTTATAAAAACATTTATTATTGCTTTTTGTTGTTACCCAGTATACTTCTGTTTAGGACCACTTGCACTATTAACTGTGCCTTCCTAAAATTACTAGTGATCTGAGGTTTCTACATAAACATTGAATATGATTTCTACAACATGAGGGATTCATGAGATGTGTAGAAAATAATAATGCACCCCTACAGATAACTTACTTGGCCATAAATGTCCCCTCTGTTATTTACTAGTTCTGTAATACTAGAAAGTGCATCTGTAAGCCGGGCGTGGTGGCGCATGCTTGTAATCCCAGCATTCCGGAGGATCCGGGTTCGCGGCCAGCCTCAGCTACCTAGTGAGGCACTCCGCAACTTAGTGAGACTCGGTTTCAAAATAAAGAATAAAAAATAGGGCTGGGGTTGTAGCTCGGAGGTAGAATGCCCCTGAGTTCAATCCCAAGTACCGCAAAAAAAAAAAAAAAAAAAAAAAAAAAGAAAGTGCATCTGTAGCCGGGCGTAGTGGCGCACGCTTGTAATCCCAGCATTCGGGAGGCTGAGACCAGAGGATCCCGGTTCGCGGCCAGCCTCAGCTAACTAGTGAGGCCCTCTGCAACTTAGTGAGACTCGGTTTCAAAATAAAGAATAAAAAATAGGGCTGGGGGTATAGCTCGGAGGTAGAATGCCCCTGAGTTCAATCCCCAGTACCGCAAAAAAAAAAAAAAAAGAAAGTGCATCTGTAAGATGGGTATAATAGTCTCATTTACTAGGATTTGTTCTAAGTGAATTAAATAATGAAGCTAATAATAGAGCTCAATGCATAGTACAATTATTATTTGTGAGTTATTTACAATATATATTCTCTTTTAGATAGGGGCAGCTACTAAATTTGAATGTGCAAATAAGTTCATTAAGATCTAAGAACTGTGTTGCAATAACAAATGTTGTTGTCAAAATTAGTAATCCCCCTATCAAATTCAATGATTTAAAAGGCTAAGGAGGATTATATCAAAATTCTAACTTTACTCACAGTCCTTTGCGTGAAGGATTCTTAGGGATAAAATAATGTACTTACATGCTGATAGAATAAAAAACAAAAAAATTCTTATATGCTTATGAATATTCTCCAATTATAAGCATAAATATAAGTGAAGGACATGTTTTAGAGTCATCTAACCTGTGGATTGACAGTGTAGAAGGTAGAATAGTAGCTCCCCAAAGATCTCCATTTCCTAATCCCAGGGTCTGTGAATATGTTACCTTACATGGCTAAAGGAATTTTACAAATGCAATTAATGATATGGACTGGGAGATGAGCTTATTTTGCATTATCCTATTGGATCCAGTCTTATCACATGAATCTTTAAAAGTAAAAGGAAGTTTCTTAGCTTTGGCAGAAAGTAATGTGACTATGGAAGAAGAGCTTTAAAGATGAAATAAAGGGGCCACATGCCAAGGAATACCAGTGGCTTCTTGAAGCAAGGAAAAGCAAGGGAATAAATTCTCCTCTAAAGCCTTCAGTAAGAACAGTCTTGTAAACACCTTGACTTTAGCCAATAAGACTTCTAACCTAGTTTAACCTACAGAACATACCACATACTTGAACAACCTGCCTTAAGGAAATTGAGACAAACAAGATATAGTCAGACCTAAAATTGATCACTATATCCACGTTCTATAGCACTACACAGATTTGTGTTATAATCTGAATAACAATAAGAATTGGACAAAATAAGATATATCCTCTAGACTACTTGTTGACAAAAGTATGAAAGAAATTTTAACAATGAGTTCTAAAACAAACACAATGTGCAATGCAATAAATAGTAGTCATATCTAAGTCTACAGTGATTATGAGATTATTTTCACTTTTTAGGCAATGTCACATTGGTGAGGGTATATCCTTTTTACTCGGTTGATTAAAATGCTAATCTCTTCAGGAAACATCTTCACAGACACATACAAAAATAATGTTTTACCAACTTTATGGGCATTTTTAGCCTAGTTAATTAACACATAAAATTAACCATCATACTCATGTATTACAATCAGAGGAAACAGGTCCAGTGACTTATGAAGAGTAGAGCTATATATGCATATAGATCTGGATAATACACATCACTGGTAAACAGACTACAAATCAATGACACACCCCAAAGTTTTCTTCCTTCCTTCTCTCCCTCCCTCCTTCCTTTTCATCCATTCTGTCTCCAAAGGCATTTAGTACAACCCTTATGTGGACAGTGGTTCCTTGATAAGTACTTATTTTAAAAAAATGACTTTGCAGAGAAGTCAAAATTAAAAATAAAACCCAAGTGTACTGACTACATAAAGTGGCTAATGGAAGACAGAATTATATCAAGGGAAAGGGGAAAGAAAACGACTTTTGCTAGAGCAAGGGCTGAGTGATTGTAAGTAATGCCCTTTAGACTCTATAATGCTCTAACAGCTTTTGAATAGTTCATCTAAATAGTGCTGTACAGCAAGTTTCAGTCTTTTCAGAAGAAAAAAAAAATGGATTTCAAACTTTTTTCTCAAGAAGAGAATAAAAGAAACTAGAAAATTAAGGCAGTTCAGAACTATCAGACTTTAAAAATGAATAAAGGAAAGGGTTTCAAACTTTTTTCTCAAGAAGAGAATAAAAGAAACTCAAAAATTAAGGCAGTTCAGAACTATCAGACTTTCAAAGTAAATAAAGGAAGTTTTCTCAAAATTATTCTACTGCTTACAAGGTTTGGATTTACAAACTTTCTATTTTCATATTGCACAAATTAATTCAGAAAAGAAACAACAGAATTCTATAAACAGGTGAATACTTTTTTTTTTTTAAGTCTGAAAGATGTTGAAAACTGTTAAAGAGAGTAAATAAGCTTTTAACAATATAGAAAGAGGTGAGCATGGTGGCACACACCTGTGGGAGCAGGGTATTCAAGAGAATGTAATTCTTATAAACTTCATAAAGAGATGACTATACTTATTTGTAATTTGTTCTTTTAGCCACCTAAAGATATATTACTTATTCAGTTGGCTATTTTAGTGGTTGGAGGGTTAAAGAAGAAATCACCTCCACCTAGGGCAGTGCTTCTAAAAGTGTGGACTGTAGTAGATAAGTTGTGTCATATATACTTGTGGTGCATTTTATTTTATTTTTACTAATATACTTCTCTACATTTTTAAAATGTAGATTATTAGGCCTGATCTCAAATATATTGATTCAGAATTTCTGGGAGTTGAGGCGTAGAAAAAACTAACAAGCCTATAGGTGATTCTTGTGCGCCTTAAAATTGGGAGGTATTAGTCTAAAAAGACAGGCTGACTCTTCAATTAATTTTTTCCAGAGTTAAGCAAGATCCTCAACATCATTATATATTGATTTGATTTATTAAAAACCAGAGTGTCTTATACCCAACTTTTAAAAACAGCCTTAACCTTGAGCTGGGCATGGTGGCGCATGCTTGTAATCCCAGCATTCGGGAGGCTGAGACGGGAGGATCCGGGTTCGCGGCCAGCCTCAGCTACCTAATGAGGCACTCCGCAACTTAGTGAGACTTGGTTTCAAAATAAAGAATAAAAAATAGGGCTGGGGGTATAGCTCGGAGGTAGAATGCCCCTGAGTTCAATCCCCAGTACCGCAAAAAAACAAAACAAAACAAAAAACAGCCTTAACCTATTTATAAAAGACACCTAGCCGGGCGTGGTGGCGCACGCCTGTAATCCCAGCATTCGGGAGGCTGAGACCAGAGGATCCAGGTTCGCGGCCAGCCTCAGCTACCTAATGAGGCACTCCGCAACTTAGTGAGACTCGGTTTCAAAATAAAGAATAAAAAATAGGGCTGGGGGTATAGCTCGAAGGTAGAATGCCCCTGAGTTCAATCCCCAGTTCCGAAAAAAAAAAAAAAAAAAAAAAAAAAAAAAAAAAAAAAAAAAAAAAAAAAAAAAAAAAAAAAAAAAGACACCTAAAACATAAAGACAAAAAAGTTAAACATAAAAGTATGGAAAATGTCAGGCAAATAAAATACCAATGGTTTTCAATAGATTTTGAGTTTTCTTAACATGTATTATTACATCTTAACATGTGAATCTGTTTAGAGTTTTCTTTACCTATATTATTAATCAAATATCAATGAACATAAATTCTGAGGCAAAAAAAAATCTTATTAGAAAAAATATTTATCTGGGCACAGTGGCATGTGCCTATAATCCCAGTATTTGGGAGGCTGAAACAAGAGAATCATAAGTTCAAGGCCAGAGTACAGTAACTTAGGGAGACCCCGTTTAAAATAAAAAGGACTGGAGGATATAGCTCAGAGGTAGAAGGCCCCTGGATCCATTCCCTGTGTGTGTGCGTGTGTGTATGTGTGCGCGCACACATACACACACGCGCACACACACACACACACACACACACACACACACACACTGTTTAATGATTTTAAAACAATCCTATTAGGAAATTGTAACATCCTGAAATGTTTTGTATTCTAAATGAATGACCTAAAAACATACAAAGTGGAAAGACTAACAAATGACTAGTAGAAACTAACAAACTTTTAAAAATGAACAGATCAAGCAAAAAGTCAGTAAAAATAGAGATTACAACAAAATAATTAACAAACTTGATCTAATGTTTACATTTAGATTTTTCTGCCCAACAACTAGAGAACATAGCTAAAGGATAAAACATTTATAGAAATTGAATAGTACATAGTCATAAAGCAAATTTCAACAAATACTAATTACTAATTACAAAATTAGTAATCTATAAGAGGAAAAACATTTCTAGATCACCACATGTTTGAAAATGAAGCTAAGTGGTTCATGGCTAAAATAAATCATATTTGCAAATTATATAATATTTAGATAGGAGTAACAATGAAAGTGGTTTGGTGCAAAAACAGAATCAAGAGAAATATTTAAGGTCTTAAATGTATATACTATAAAAAATGAAAATGAAAGAATTAAACTTCATTTAAAGTTACTGACAAAGGCCAGGCGTGGTGGCGCATGCTTGTAATCCCAGCATGTGGGAGGCTGAGACCAGAGGATCCGGGTTCTCGGCCAGCCTCAGCTACCTAGTGAGGCACTCCGCAACTTAGTGAGACTCGGTTTCAAAATAAAGAATAAAAAATAGGGTTGGGGGGTGTAGCTCAGAGGTAGAATGCCCCTGTGTTCAATCCCCAGTACTGCAATAAATAAATAAATAAATAAATAAATAAATAAATAAATAAATAAATAAAATAAAGATACTTACAATAGTCCAACAAAATAAGCCACAGAAATTAATCAAATAGAAAACAGAAGTAAAATGAATCAAAAAGTACCAAAATCTTGTCCTCTGAGAAGGCATATATATAAAATTTCTGTCAAAGCTGGTTAAAAAAACAAACAAGTAAAATGTACTAAGCAATAGCAATATTAGAACATGTCTCCTGTGATCCATCCATCAAAATATATAAATCTTTTATGGATAAAATGATACACATATTGAAAGACATTTAAGGCAGCCTAAGTAAATGAAAGCAATATTGTGTTCGTGATTGCTAAACTCAAGATCATAAATACAGTAATTTCAAATTAACATATAAATTAAGAGTTATTCTAAATAAAAATGACAGTAGCATCTTTTTGTAGAATTTTGTGCATTGACCCTCCCATCCAAGGGTATAGGGTCAAGCACCGTTAAACAAAAATTGAAGAAAATAATGAGCTTGGATTGCAGTGAAGTGGGTTGTGTTACTAGACATCAAGATTTATTATCCACTAACTAAAATATTGAGGTAATAGCAATACACAATGGGAAAAAGGGAGAGCTGGAAATCAGACAAATGCATACAGAGATATTTAGTATATAACACAGGTCCCATTACAAAGCAATGGGGAAATGTTGCACTATTTATTGTGTGGCACCAGGACAATCAGCTATCCAAAGGGAAAATAAAATTAGATTTTAATCTCATATCAAACACAAATTAAATTCCAGAGTTAAAAAACAGAACTCAGCTGGGCATGGTGCCGCACACTTGTAATCCCAGTACTTGGGAGACTGAGACAGGAGGATCCGGGTTCTCAGCCAGCTTCAGCTACTTAGTGAGGCTTTCTGCAACTTAGTGAGACCCTGTTTCAAAATACAAATTACAAAATAGGACTGGGGGTGTAGCTTGTAGGTAGAATGCTCCTGGGTTCAATCCCTAGTACTGCAAAAAAAAAAAAAAGACCTCAAGAATTTTACAAGTGAAGAGATTATAAACTCTGGGTAGGGAAAGCTTTCTGTTATGAGATATAAAATATCAATCTTTAAAACAGTAGAGTGATAAATTTGCCTATACTAAAATGAAAACTGTCTGTACAATACAATATAAAAGTTAAAAGATAAACCACAGAACAAGAGAAAATATTTGACATGCATATTATTCACAAAACAATTAGAATTTATACCATATAAGAACTACAAATTACAAGAAAAAGAACACAATAAAAATAGACAAAGGGTGTATAAATTTACAAAAAAGGAGACCTTAGTGACAATAAACATATCAAAACTAGTAAATATGAAAAAAATAATAGCACAATACAATATTATTTCGCACTCATCAGTTTGGAAAATCTTTAAAGTTTGACCTCATCAAGTGTTAAGATCTGAATTAATGAGAATGATAATACTCTACTGATAGGAGTGTAATAGAAAAAATCACATTGGAGGACAATTTGGTTTCAGAAAAGTTGTAGATGTTCATAAGTAATGCCTTAGCAATTTTACATCTTGGTATCTCAACAGAACTTCTTCAGTTATCTACAAGAAGACATATCCAAGTGTATTTGTTCCAGAATTATTTATGACCATAAATGGAAATAAACCAAATAGTAAATTATGATACATGGTTTAACAAATTGTTAGATATATAGCCAATAAGTTGTCACATTTTACTTTTAAAGAAATTATCTGTTTGATTGATTGATTGATTGATTGATTGATTGTACTGGGGATTGAACCCAGGGGTGTTCTACCTTTGAGCTACTCCTCCAGCCCTAATTTTTATTTTGAACTAGGGTTTCATTAAGTTGCTGAGGTCCTCACTAAATTGCTGAGACTGGCTTCAAACTTGAAATCCTCCTGTCTCAGCCTCTCAGGTACCAGGATTACAGGCGTGCACCACCACCACACCTGACTAAAAATTGTCATATTTTAAAAATTATTTCATAAAGAGTATATCATAATATAGAGACAACCTTGATATACTGATTTGAATAGAAAAATGATGAAAATATAATATATATATCATGAGGATATTATATATATTTGTGTCTTTATTCATTCTCAATTCCCAAATATAGCCATGCCCATGAGGAAAAAAAGACATCCCAAAATAATGGTGGTTAATGTTTGTACTATCAATTTTTCTTCTTTCTAGTTTTTTTTTTTTTTGCTTTAATTTTCCTAATGAGCATCAAATACATTTCTAGTAGGTAGAAGAAGAAAAGGAAGGAGGAGGAGGAGGAGGAGGAGGAGGAGGAGGAGGAGAAGGTTGTTCAGCAACTTGGAAGGGGAATCCAAAGGAGATATTGTAATGGCTCAATGATATGTGAATGTCTTTCTTTTGATGCTAAGTAGGTTAATCCACTGGGCAGGGGCATTTAAAATATATTAGAATGCTGTCAATGTGTGATGAATGTTAAATAATAGCTGTAACAATTAGAGAAGATTTCTACTGAGCCATCATCTCAGCTTTCTGGATTTATGCAGTGTTGTTAGTTTTTGCTGGTTCAAGTCCCTGGTGTTTAAGTACACAGTAAAACAGAGTATCAGCCCATAAATGGTAGCCTTTGCAAATAATCATGAGTATATATTGTTGCTTGGTTTAAACGACTCCATAATGCTTTTTAAAAAATTACTTCATTTACTTGATAAACTGAAATGGCTATAAGACTTCATTCCAGCCTACAAGATACATGATATGCATTTATAAATATGTAATTAGGCAGCTCTTAAAGCCAGATTTGCAAGCTACATTGCAGGTCCAGCAACATAAGTACTAAAGCATTTTCCTGCCGTGTTTCCTTTATCTGTGAGGTTACTAAGAGGAGCAGCTTGCATCCAAACATGGTCTCCATATAAAGACATATCATGGAAAACAGACTTCCAAATGATCTTTATTATTATGAAAATATTTCAAAACAAAAAAAAATTGCCTTCTGAATATCTGAACTATGTTAGTATTAAAATTATTATTATTATTATTATTATTTTGTGTGTGGTACTGGGGGTTGAACTCAGGGGCATTCTACCTCCGAGCTTTACCCCCAACCCTATTTTTTATTCTTTATTTTGAAACCGAGTCTCACTAAGTCGTGGAGTGTCTCACTAGGTAGTATTAAAAATTATAACTAGCTCAAAATATTAAGTTAGCCTATGGTTTTCAACATAATTACATAAAACAAATATTTTCAGGTCAGTGGCTCATTTAAAAATATTTTAAAGCCAGATGTGGTGGTTCATGCCTGTAATCCCAGTACTTAGGAGGCTGAGACAGGAGGATCACAGGCTTGAAGCCAGCCTCAGCGGTTTAGCAAGGTCCTCAGTGACTTAACGAGATCTTGTTTTAAAATGAAAAATATTAATAGGGTTGGGGGTGTAATTCAGAGGTAGAAAGCCCCTAGGTTCAATCCCTAGTAACACACACACACACACACACACACACACACCACAAAAAAACCAACAAACAACAAAAACACCTTTGAGTGAATCTGATTTTTAAGAAGAGAGTTGCTTTTGTTTTCAACAAAAAGTTTTTGATGACAGTTTTACAAGTTGGTTCTTATTGCTTAAAGATTATGTTCACAAGACTATGTATATTTCAATCTATGCTAATTTTAATCCAAAGTACTGTATTTTCTCACGCCAAGAAACTTTGCTTTTTTAATCCTTATACATGTTGTGGATATAGTTACAGACTAGTGAAGCCCTCTGCAAATTAGTGAGACCTTGTTTCAAAATAAAAAATTAAAAAATAGAACTGGAGGTATAGCTTAGAGGTAAAAATGCCTCTGAGTTCACTCTCTAGTACCACGGGGGCGGGGAGGGGGATGAAAAAGAAAAAAAGATTTTGTTATATTTACTTTATCTTTTTGTAATGTAGTGAATAAAGCATTAAGAGTAAATTGGAATCTTTGTATCCCCAATCTAGTACCTTCCTCTCCACCCCCATGAATTTAATGTGGATAGCGACTCTCAGCAACCCAGCAAGGCCCTGTTTCAAAATAAAACATAAAAAAGACTGTGTTTATAGCTCAGGTATAGAATGCCCCCAGGTTCAATCCCCAGTTGCCACTCCCCCCTCCACACACACACACTTAATGTGTGTACTTTCATCTATGGAGGTCCTGGAGAGGAGGAACCTCAACTCAAGGATGATGGGATTCTTGACAAATGCCATAAAGAAGAATTTCTAGACACATGAGATATTGAGGCACAGAGATTTATTTTGGAAAGCAAGGAGTACACAATCAAGGGATAGTGTGGGCTACCTTGAGAGTGAGAGGCATTTAGGGGATTTTTAGACTTCTTGTTTTTTATTTGTTTGTTTGCTAAAATTGGTGAGGATCTCCCTAATTTGCTGAGGCTGGCCTGAAATCTGTGATACTCCTGTCTCAGCCTCCCAAGTACTGGTATTACAGGTGTGTGCCACTCGGTAGTTTAGGCTTGTTTATAAAGAGAACTTTGTAAAGGTGGGCATCAAAAGGTATGTGAGGAGGACATCAGTCCAATGATCACAAAATGATTTATGGTGGTCTAGCCATTCTCTAGATCCTCAGGCTGACGACTTCACCATTATCTGATTGGTACCTAATATTGAGAAAGTATCCTATATTATAGGGGAAAATACTCTATTATTTGGGGAAAGTACTCTATTTTGTAGGTTTTGTATTTCCCTCTGCTCAATCTATTCTAAAAATACACACATTAGTGATCTAATTAACACTGCACAGGGCAATTTCATAAGTGAGTGAGTTTTTAGTAACTTTAAGATTGTGAGTGAAGATTTGTAGATTTCCCAGAAAATCAGGAGTGACAGCCTAGGAGAGAGAGCTCAGTGGCTTGGGGAGTGGCAGGCCTTGGAGGAACACTGGCTTTGGGAATGAAGGTATGAGGAACTTAACACAAGGCTTTTAGATGAAAGTTGTATTTTTCTTGTCTTTTCTTTTGTCTCCTTTCTTTCTTTTTTTTTATCCTACCTCACTTCCATTGTCCATTCAAATGTTATTCTTTTAGATACATAAACATATTTGCAGACAAAATACTTAGTATTGCCCTTTGTCTTTCAAATTTTACTTTAAATAGATTGGTCTCACACAAATCATTTTGCAACTAGAAGAGTAATTCTAACAGCATTCTGCTATTAGAAGAGTATCTCACAAAAACAACTAGCATATACAGTGCTAGTAGATTGCCTTTACCTTTTGTTACCAGGTGGGAGATTTTAAAGATATTCCACATGACCTCAGTCCTTGCTTATCTGCTTGGAAAGCATTCAAAAAAAAAAAAGCACAAATGGGGAATATAAGAGAGTTATTTAGAGAAGTGAAGGCACCATGTGAGAAAGTCCATGAAAAGAGGGGAAAGGGTCATGCTCCAGGGGAAAGTGTCTGGAATGGGCCATTCCAGGAATGGAAAGGCAGCCTGGGGCAATGGGGTTACACTCCTGAGAAGGGGCCTGGAGCCATCTATTTCCAAGAATGAAAGCAGCATGAAGTGTTCCATGTGTTGGGTTTTATATTCCCTCTGAACATCTTCTTTATACATATTACATTTAGAGTGATTGACTGCCGTTTGCCTGTCACACCTTAGTGACCCTGTAGTCTTTGCAGGTCCAGTCTGTCCAGTTGACCCAGTCTGTTTCATCTGACCTCATCTGCTAATGTCTAGGTAGCTACCTAACTCTATCATATGATATTCTGTCACTTAAACATACTAAAATGCATTTATTTTCATTTTGATGGACATTCCTGCTTGGGCCAATACTTTGTTTTTATAAACAGTGCTGATGTGAACATCTTTATATGTATCTCCTTGTGGACATTTTTGTTTCTCTAGGGTATAAATCTAGAAGTAGAAATATTACCCCAACCTAGACTTGTATTACTTGGGGAACCCAGCTGAATTTTTACCCCACCCTCATCTCACTTGTCTTTGAGAACAGGATACCTGAGGGCCAGAAATTCCTCTTGGGGTAGGCCAGTTGAAACTGGTTGCATCTAAAATGGCACCAGGCAACCTTTAATGTCATATTAAAATACAGGAATATTCCTCCCCTTTATCAGCCAATTCCTCCTCCTCATTTCTGTTACTTTATAACTTTCTGCCCCATAAGAGATAGGGAGTTGATTTGTGAGTTTATCTCTCACAA
The DNA here is from genome assembly GCA_004027655.1 of Graphiurus murinus. Lineage (NCBI taxonomy): Eukaryota > Metazoa > Chordata > Mammalia > Rodentia > Gliridae > Graphiurus > Graphiurus murinus. The sequence continues at coordinate 33,651 of PVLC010000287.1, forward strand.
CTTCTATTCTTGGCCAAGAATAAAAGTCTCCTTTGCTGCTCAACTGCTATTGTTTCATTACTGATTCCACAGTTTTGAAAGGGATGAGGAAAAGAAGAACTGAAACTATCTCTATTTGCAGATGACATGACGCTATTTTTAGAAGACCCAATAAACTCAACCAAAAGGCTTTTAGAACTGATCAACAAATTCAGCTAAGTGTCTCGATACAAAATCAATCTTAAAAATCAGAAGCTTTTCTATATACCGGCCACAAATCCACTGAAAAATAAATCCAGAAAATATTTTCACTCATAATAACTCCCCAAGCAATAAAATATTTAGGAATAAACCTAACCAAGGAGGTAAGAGACCTCTACAAGGAAAATTATAAAACATTGAAAAGAGAAATTGAAGAAGATCTTAGAATGTGGAAAGACTTTCCATGCTCTTGAATAGGCAGGATAAATATTATCAAAATGGCCATTTTTCCAAAGTGATCTACAAATTCAATGCAATGCTCATTAAAATACCAAGGTCATTCTTCACAGATATAGAAAAATCAGTCCTTAAATTCATTTGGAACAAAAAAAAAACCAGAATAGCCAAAATAGTTCTCAGCAAATAAGAACCATGTAGGATGCATCACAATACCTGACTTCAAACTATACTACAGAGCCATACTAATAAAAACAGCATGGTATCAGCACAAAAGCAGACACATAGACCAATGGAGCAGAATGGAAGGCTCAGAAACAAATCCACACATTTAAAGCCAATTGATTTTTGACAAAAGGGCCAAAAACATAACACTGGAAAAAAGTTAGTCTCTTCAACAAATGATGTTGGCAAAAGTGGTTATTCAAGCCAGTCGTGGTGGCACACGCTTGTAATCCCAGCATTTGGGATGCTGAGACCAGAGGATCCAGGTTCACTGCCAGCCTTAGCTACCTAGTGAGGCACTCCGCAACTTAATGAGTCCCTGTTTCAAAATAAAGAATAAAAAATAGAGCTGGGGATATAGCTCGGAGTTAGAATGCCCCTGAATTCCATCCCTAGTACCACACACACACACACACACACACACACACACACACACACACACACACAAAGTTATTCATATGCAGAAAAAATGGAAATAAAACCTACTTTCTCACCCTGCACAAGAGTCAGTTCAAGATGGATCGAAGACCTGGAAATTAGACCACAGACCTTACAGTTACTTGAAGAGGGCATAGGGCCAACACTCCAACATATACACATGGGTAAAAATTTCATCAAGACCCCAAAGGTACAAGAAATTAAAATGAGGATCAGTACATGGAATTGCATTAAACTGAAGAACTTCTGTGAAGCAAAGGAAACTATCAGGAACCTCTACAGAGAGCTGACAGAATGGGAGATTTTTGCCAACTACTCTTCTGATAGAGGACTAATATCTAGAATATACAGAGAACTCAAGAAACACTGCCGAAAAAACAAATAACCGAATAAAAAAATGGGCAAGTGAACTAAATAGACACTCCACAAAAGAAGAAATATGAATAGTCAATAAATGTATGAGGATATGTCATCATTAGCAGTCAGAGAGATATAATCAAAATTACCCTGAGATTTCACCTAACTCCAATTAGAATGGCAATAATTAAAAACACAAACAATAACATATGCTGGTGAGGATATGGAGAAGTAGGAACTCTGATAAACTGTTGGTGGAATTGAAAATTAGTGCAGACACTTTGGAAAACAGTATGGAGGATCCTCAGAAAAATGGGAATGAACCTGCCATATGACCCAGCTATACCACTCCTGGGTATCTAACTAAAAGAATCGAAACCAAACTACCCAAGTAATGCATGCATATCTATGTTTATAGCTGCACAATTCATAACTGCCACACTATTGGGCCAGCTAAGATGTCCAGCAATAGATGAATGGAGTTTATAGCTGCACAATTTACAATTGCCAAACTATGGAACCAGCCAAAATGTCCATCAACAGATGAATGGATTACAAAACTATGGGATATGTACACAATGGAATTTTACTCAGCCATAAAGAAGAACAAAATCATGTTATTTGCAGGGAAATGGATGGAACTGGAAAATATTATGTTAAGTGAGATTAGTGAGTCACAAAAAGTTAAAAATTGAATGCTCTCCCTAATATGTGGAAGCTAGGGAGAAAATGGGACATAAGGGGGACTCCAGATAAAGAAGGAGAAACCTTAGGTGAGCAAAGAATTTGACTTAAAGGAAGGTGATGGGGGGAGTGGGGGCACCCTAATGCACATGATGTACTTTCACGAACAAATCAAAGTTAATCACTAAACTGAACTTGAGAAGGAGGGAGGGCGAGGGAGTGGGGCGGGAATTGGGGAAGGGTTAAATGAGAAATGTGTGCATGTATGCCTTTATCAGCTTGTAACTAACAAAGATGTATGATTACCATGCACCAATTAAAAAAATATAGTTTATAAGTTAAAAATAAGTGTGTTTTACAATGTCAAGATTGTTTAATATTATGAATGCTAATAAATAACAACAAAATAAAATTAAATTTTAAAAAAACTATGGGATATGTGCACAATGGAATTTTATTCAGTCATAAAGAAGATCAAAATTATGTCATTTGCAGGGAAATGAATGGAACTGGAGAACATTATGCGAAGTGAGATTAGTCAATCACAAAAAGTGAAAAGTCAAATGTTCTCCCTCATATGGGGAAGCTAGGGAGAAACTGGGACATAGGAGGAACTCCAGACAAAGGAAGAGAAACCAACCTAACTAAGAGAGATGGGAGGGGCCAAGAGGGAAACAACTCAAAGGTCATGATGTACATATACAAACTTATCAAAGTCAATCACTGTGCTGAGCACAGGAAGGAGGGGTGGAGGAGGGAATGGGACAGGAACTGGGAGAGGGCTTAATGAGTACTATGTGCATGTATGCCTCTCATCCTGATTTCAACAAGATGTATGGTTACAATGCATCAATTAAAAAAATAAAAAATTAAGTGGCCAGAGATCCTCACAAAATAAAATTTATGCCATCTTTTTAAGCACAATTCACTTGGAAAAATAGACATTTTCAGCAGCTTTTCAAAATAAATATAAACTTCATATAAAAATAATTTGTTCAGTATAAAACCTCATGGAAATTACTTCTGCATGCTCATACAAATATAGTTAAGAGTATTTCGGTGCTAATATACACTTTAGCATTTGAAGTTACTGCCTCAACATTTTGATAGATGTGAAAGTGCTCTACCATTTTAAACTTATTGTTCAGTAAAGAGTAAAGTTACTGATTTAGTTAGTTTACTTTATGAATAGTTCTTCACATTTTTTGTAACTACATTTACATGTTTCCCCAAATGCAGAATAGAGTGGACAATTTTAATTTTGTATTTTAAAATTTGAGAATGTTTTTTTCAATAATAAATTATTCAGAAGAGTTTATTAGTGTGAATGATGAGGTAGAGTAGAAGGAATAAAATTTAGGCAGAAAGGAGACATTGGGAGGGAAAGGAAAAGTATAGTTTTAAAATCTGGAGAGTTCTAGCTGACCCCACCCTACAGGGTGTGCTCAAAATCTTAGGAGAAAAGTCTAAGTGGGCCACACCTTTTTAATCCCCTGAATCCCAGCCCCCACCTGAGATTCAGGGCCAAGGTCAGATCCATCTTGAAACCTGAGGAGGAGGATCTAACTTCTCCTGTGCCCACCCTCTTTTGGACGACCATCTATACCTATGTTCCGGACTTCTTCTCTGCCAACCCCCTCGGATATAAGCTGAGGCAAGGACTCCCTCTCTTGCCCTCCTGCTCCGTGCCTCAGAAGATCTCCGCCTACCTGTTTCCCTGAGTCCCTTACTTTCCTGAATAAATACCTGCCTTTTGTTCCTGACTGTCACGTGTTAAAATTCTTTTTGTCACGGAGGCCAAGGACCCAGGAGTGGGACCGTGTTATTCCACAACATAACTATCAAGATACCCCTGAAAGATGAATAGTATAAATTTCTTTTGAAGACTACAGGAAATAGTTTAAAGAGGAAGTTTTTTGTTTTTTTGTTTTGCATCCACATGCAGGTGACCTAGAACTTTATGGTTACGATATGATCCATAAACAAGTGGTCCAACTCTACATGGGAGCCCTGTATGCACAGCTGTCAACAATTCTTACAGCCTACAGCTCATCTTCCTTTAGTTTTTAAGTAGTTAACATCAATATTACTGTAGGAATTTGACCATATGTTTGATATTTGGCAAGAGGGAGCTTGTTTTATTGGGAAAGGATGAAAGGAAGAAGACTGTCATGACTAGGATTATAAATCCTAAATCCAGGATTTTCCATTGGTTTGAGAACTTCAAGTCCTTCTTTTTTACTTGAAGACTATTAAAAATAAAAGAATATCCAGTCTTACTCCCCTTGTCAATGTGTGCTTGGTCTCTAAATGGAACACATGGCTCCAACAGGAGGCCCCTGCTCTTGGTGAGGTGTGCCATCCATTGTTCACATCTTTGTCTGTGGGGGTTTTCAAACTAAAGAAATAAGATAATCCCACTAACCTTGACCTATGATTTATCTCCAAACACTATGTTTGAACTTGAAACCATAGTTCTGTTATGGGGTACGGTGGATCCCCCAAAATCCAGGTTCTTGGTATCATGAAGAAAAGAATTTCAACACATACTAGTCAAAAACATCTGGCAGGATTTATTAAAAATTAAGGGAAAACTGGGAGAAAGGGAATAAAAAGGGAAGGCATGGAGCGGGAAGCAGGAAGGGGGTAAGGCATGGAGGAGAAGGGCCCGCCGCGCACCTCCAGGGAAGAAGAGAGAATGGCTTCTTGCAACTGGACTTTTTAAGGGTTTTGCTCCTCCTCCTCCTCAGATTCAGGTGGGCGAATAGGTGATCAGATAGGGCCTGGAAGTTGCAGGTGGGGGCTGGACTTCCGGAGATTAGGGCGTGGAACTTAGGTGGAGGCGGGGTTCCTAAGAAAAAAACTTTCAAGGGTTGGAGTTAGCTTAACTCAAAGAACCCAATAAAACAAGGGGTGGAGTTAGCTTAACTCCCCTGATTTAAAAAAAAAAAAACTATATTTTAAAAACTATATTTTAAAACTATATTTTAAAAACTATATTTTTCTGGATCCTCCCATTACCATCCTCCTACCTAAATTTCCGCTTTCTAGGCTACCTCATCAGTTCCAAATTAATTTCTGAGTTTATTTTCGTGAAGTTCAGATTTAAAGAGATTAATTAGTAGCTGGTGTTGCAACTTAAGGCCTTTAAAATGAAATATGGAAAGTTTGAGATTTATTACAAGTTTAAAAGTCCAGGGTTGGAGTATAGCTCAGTAGCAGAGCAAGTGTGAACCCCTAGATTCAGTCCTTAGCACTGCAAAAAGGAAAGAGGGAGGGAGGAAGAGAGGGAATAAAAGAAAGGGAAAAGAAAAGTGTTCAAAGCCCATATTTCACCTCCTTGTTACCTTGAAGTTTTTTTTGTTTTTTTTTTACAAAGTCCCAAGAAAGAAGAGAGTATCACCACACTGAAGTATAAAACACTCCAAATTTTCCCTAACTTTTGTAAAAATTGGCTATTTAATATTGGATAATTTTCCAAGAACCAAATAAACAGAACAACAGTGAAAAATATTAAAAGTCTGGCTAGCTATAATATTTCCAAAGATGAGTAACACACAAATTTCTCAGGGCTTGCCCAAATCTACAATCTGTAGTTACTCTGTCAGAAAACAACTCTGAAGTGAGAGCCACCTTTAATTATTATTAACCTCCAAGCCTGATAATTAGGAAGTCTATTTGCTGACTAAAAAATTACACAACAAAGGAAACAAAATTATAGTGCCATGAATGAAAGCAACAGTATTTATAAATTCAAACTTGATCATTCAGCCAGCCTTTGACTGGTGTTTCCATGAAGTTTAGAGTCAACTAAAAAGTATCTAAATATGAGAATTATGTTTGGCTTTCGCTAGAGAAATATTTGTTTAGAAAGAGTATATATATATATATATGTACACATATACATATATATGATAAAAGGTTGTGTATATAATAACACATGCCTGTAATCCCAGCTACTTGGGAGGCTGAGGTAAGAGGATCACAAATTTGAGCATAGCCTGGGCAATTTAGCTAGACCTGGATTCAACAGGAAAAACAAAAAAGCTAGGGTTGTGGCTCAGTGGTAAAATACTTGCCTCACATATAGGAGTCCTGAGTTAAACCCTCAGTCTTGAGAAAAAAGAAGTATATCAAGAAAAAGATGTGGACCAAGAATGAAACCCTAAACACAATGACACTTAAGGGGTGGGCTTTTGGGATGGGATATGCTATGGTTGTCAAGCTTTGGAAAATATAATCTGCTACCGTGAGAATGGAAATTGAATACAGCTTTAAGAGCTAAATTGTTTTCCAATGTAGATCAAATAGTCAGGGAGAAGACTGGAGGTAGACATAACTGGCATTGGGAGAAGAGAGAGACAGCATGGCTGCTGTGGAAAGTGAAATTGTGAGACAAGATCTGAGGTCTTCAAAAGGAATTAGAAAGGCATTTGACTCTTTTTTTTTTTTTTTTGCGGCACTAGGGATTGAACTCAGGTGCATTCTACCTCTGAGCTATACCCCCAGCCCTATTTTTTATTCTTTATTTTGAAACCAAGTCTCACTAAGTTGCAGAGTGCCTCACTAGGTAGCTGAGGCTGGCCGCGAACCCAGATCCTCCGGTCTCAGCCTCCCAAATGCTGGGATTACAAGGGTGTGCCACCACGCCGGGCGCCATGTGGCTCTTCTGTTTCATAAAAATCTACATATTTATAAGTGCCCTTGCAATTGGACTTTTGCTTTTTGAGATTCCAAGTTGTATTCTAGTTGGCTTAAAGAAAGATTTAGGGATAGATGGAGAGAAGTCCAAAGGTATCCAGTTACATTCAGTATACCTAAAATATAGCAAAAATACACCCACATATCCAAAAATTATACCCTATAATTCTGCTGGTAGCTTCTAAATACAAATAAATGTAGGTTAGACTTATTTCAACAAACATTTAGTGGTTACATAGACTATTACAGGAAATGATAGTTGTTAGTACTATAAAGAGGAATAAAACACAGTTTCTTCTCTAAATCTAGTGCAATGGCCAACTTTAAAAATTGGAAGTTTCAGCTAAAATCCTTGGGGATTAACGGTGTGGATTGTGGAATCGAAATGTCTAATTTTGGTCAAGTCACTTATTTCTCTAAGCCTCAACTTTCCCATTTACAAAAGGAAAAGTAATAGTTCCTACCTTAGAGAGCTGTTGAGAGGATTAAATGAGATAATGTATATAAAATACTTAGCACAATGCTCAGCACAAGGAAAGTACTCACAGAATAAATGGCTGTTATATAATATAGTCAAAATGGTGAGTAATAAGATATACTATGCACAGGATTCCATAAGGACACAGAAGATGGGCACTTAGCTAGTAACACTTAGGGCTTTAGCTAGTCCACATGCAGAACCAGTGCAAGGAGAATATTTGGAGCTTTCGCTGAAAAATTGTTATGATTCAAAGAGGGCAACATCAAAGCATTAAACTGATGAGGTAGAATAGAAGGAATAAAAATTTAGGCTGAAAAGAGACAGGTTGGGAAGGAAAAGGAAAAATACTGTTTTAAAATCTGGAGAGTTCATAATCTCTAACTCCACCCTATAGGGTCTGTCTGGTCTCATGCAGAAGCCTCAATTAGCCCACATCCTTAATCTCACGGCCTCTAGCCCCACCTGAAATTCCTGAGATCCACAAGGACAAGGTCAGACCTTACCCAGCCACCACCCATTGTTGAAACCTGAGGAAGAGGAAGTCCAGACTTCCACTGTGCCACCCCTTCTTGGGAGTTCTATATAAAGACTGAAAAGGCTGCAAAGATTCTCTTGGCTGGGACAATCTCCCCTCGCCTGCCTTCTCCCTTGAGTCCCTTGCTTTCCTAAATAAAACTCCTGCCTTTGTCCCGGACTGGTGCATGTTGAAATTCTTTTCACCACGGAGGCCAGGGACCTACAAAAGGTATCGTACTGACCCATGACAAAACCAAACACAAGGCTCCACTGAGCTTAGTGTCTTTTATGACTACATAGATCAGACACCCATGAAGTTAGCATTATCCCTACAGCACCTTTGTGAAAATTAGAAAAATGCCACCTCTTCTTCCAGGTGGTTTGTTGCTCCCACTTGTCCCATCAACCAGTGTATAAATTGTACAAGTATATCACCATCAGACTTTGGGAAGATGGCAACTGAGAGAAGTAACACATCTCAGTCCTGCTGACACTCAAAACAGAATTGCCAGCAAGACAGCGTCTTTACAAGAGAAAAAAAGCAGCAAAAAATTAAGCAAAGCAACAAAAAATGAAAGGCGGCAGAAACAAAGCCAGAAGACAGAACAGAGGACAGCAAAATACCCTGTGCATCCTCCCTGGGGAATGGCTGTGGCCATGGTGGCGCCATCTTGCCTAAATGTGCTGGGACTGTCTGCACTGCAGTCTCCAGAGACCCCCCAGCAAAGAAGCCAATGACTTCCACAGAAAAGCAATGAAAAACTCAACAAGAAAAAAGAAAGCTGTAAAGCAACAGAATCAGAACTAGAAAAAAGAGCAGAGGATTGTATAAGCTCTTCATGCCTTACACCTGGGGAATGGAGCTTGGCGGCACATGCACAATCTTAGCCAGGCAGCACTAGAGCTGGCAGCTGCCAACACCAGAGCTTCCAGAGACTCCAGGAAGAAACTGTGGATTGTCATGAGGCCAGTGACTACAGACCATCAGTGAAAGCGGTTGGAATTTCATTCCACACTTGACAGGGATCTGGCTGGATCTGGACACCGTGGCAGTGTTTAACCCATTGCTTCCAGCAGCTATCCAGAACAGCGAGCAACACCCATCAGGACTGTAAGTTAACCAGTCGTTCCAGTGGAAAACGGCCATGCCCGGACACAGGGACTTGCATAGCAAGAAAATAGACTTGTGAGGGCCTGAGACTCTGCAAATCATCCCTGCAGAGGTGGGGTGGCAGCTACTATCTGACACAACAGAAACATGATTTAGTAGATATCTCCTAGAGGCATGCAGGAGAGGACTGTAGTCAGCAGTTGGAGGAGCCCTTTTAGGGTGCCTAGGGATTACTGTGGGACATTTTTCCCTGTTGTCTTGGGAAAATAGCTCAGCCTACTGAGTTGCAGGCTCCAAAAGCAGTAACTTGCACCTGGCCATGTTTGGGTGCTATAAGCACCAGCACAAGTACCAGAGACCAGCAAGGGTCCATGGGAGTGTGGCACCCCAGGACAGGGGTGGTGTCCCTGGGGCTAAGGAACAAAGCCACCCAACCCCCCGGCCTGGAACTGTGGAATCTCTCCTTGACAGACCTTGGGCCTAGGGTAGAGAGCAGCATCAGTGCCATCTGGACCAGACTGCACCAAGAGGCCAGAGGCTCTGCAGGGTATCATGTAATCCCAGTCCCAAGCTGGGAATTCAATACTCTCTCTGCCAGTAGAGTTTGTACCTGGCATGCATGTATGCTAGTGACTGAAAGTACGTCACATGACCATAACAAGCAGATTTGGAGTGGTGTCCCAGGGGCCATCAAAGCTCAGCTATTCAGGCCATAAATTTGGAACATAGCAATTGCTGGCTTTTCTGAACCGAAGCCCACAAGTCACAGAGACCAGAGGTCAGCACTCTGCAGCATTACAGGCTCACAATCTGCAGAGCGGCAGTGGTCTCTGGGGTGCAGTAAGTCCCAACTAGCAGGCTGCAGGCTCTGAGTAGAACATCATAGTCTCGGGCCCAGCAGAGTTTGGGCCAGGAGAACATGGTGGCCTGCAGCCAGAGACTCCTGTTTGCTTGCACAAAGAACTATATCCAGTTAAAGAGGCTCTGGGGGAAAAACTCAAAACTTTGATTATCTGAGTCAGATTGGTAGAGGTGAAGATATACCCCCAGCATAGACCTTATTATAAAGGGATAACAAATAAACACAGGACTCACACACAAAGAACAAGAAGATGCCAAGACAACAGAAACACAAACCTGAGAACTCTGAAAATATGAGAACAAGGAATAGTGAGGAAATAATAATTTCCCACAACTCAATAACAATGGAGATCACCAATACTGTACTGCAAGGCATGCAAGAAGGAGAATTCCAAATTTTGATGTTCAATATGATGAAAGGCCTCCAAGAAAGTATACAGGAAATGAAGGAGGAAATTGAAGCTTTAAGAAAGAACCAGAAAGAGGCTCTGAACGAAATAAAGGAGTCAATAAATGAACTGAAGACAGCAATAGGAATCAAAGGCTAGACCACATGGAAAACAGGGTATCATTTTTGGAAGACAGTTTATTCAAAACTGAAAGCACAGTCAACAGTATACAGAAGACATTACAATACAACCTATACATTCCACAAATATGGGACAATACAAAACGTCCAAACTTACAGATAAAAGGCATTGAAAAAGGTCTTGAAGCACAGACCAAGGGTATCAGAAATCCCTTCAGAGAAATAATTTCAGAGAATTTTCCAAACATAGAAAAAGACTTGGACATCCACATGCAGGATACAGAACACCGTTAAGACAACAAAGAAGGACCTCCTCATGCCATGTAATAATCTAAATTACTAACATAGAGGCCATGGAAAGAATCTTAAAAGCAGTGAGAACAAAAGAACAGGTGACATTCCAGGGCAAAACAATAAAAAACACTCCAGACTTCACAACACAAGTCTTTTTTTCCCCCAGTACTGGGGATTGAACCCAGGGACATTCTACCTCCGAGATACACACCCAGTCCTATTTTTTATTCTTTTTATTTTGAAACAGGGTCTCACTAAGTTGCGGAGTGCCTCACTAAATAGCTGAGACTGGTCACGAACCTGGATCCTCCAGTCTCAGCCTCCCAAGTACTGGGATTAAAAGCATGCATCACCACTCCAGGCGCAACCCAAGTCTTGAATGCCAGGAGGGACTGGCATGAAATTCTCCAGATCCTGGAAGGAAACAATTTCCAACTAAGACTGATATATCTATAAAAATATTCAAAATTGATGGAGAAATAAAAACATCCCAAGATAAGCAGAATCTTAAAAAATTTATGGTTACCAACCCAGCACTAGAGAAAATACTTAAGAAATAAATCATAAAGAAGAAAAAAGACACAAATTTCAGAACCAGAGAAGAGGTGAACACCACCAGGTGAGAAACTAAGCAAAGGAGAAATAACACTATATTGAACACAATATAGAACACAAAATAACAGGAAACAATAATCACATTTCAATAATAACACTGAACATCAAAGTTCTTAATTCTCCAATTAAAAGACATAGACTGGCAACGTGGATTAAAAACCATAAGCCAACTATATGCTGCTTGCAAGAAACTCACCTTATAGCCAAAGATATCCATATGCTAAAGGTGAAAGGATGGAAAAAAGATATACCATGCAAATGGAGACCGAAAACAGGCAGAGGTAGCAATGCTCATATCTGATAAAACAGACTTTAAGCTAAAACACATCAGAAGAGACAAAGCAGAGCACTTCTTATTTGTAAAACAAATTCTTTGGGACATTAAGTTTCTAATAGACCCAAATACAATTATATTGGGAAACTTCAACATACCACTCATGTCATTAGATCAATCTTCCAGACAAAAGGTGAGGAAAGACTCTTCATACTTAAAGAACACCATAAACCAAATGGACATCATAGACATATACAAAATATTTCAACCAGGAACAGCTGAATACACATTCTTCTCAGCTGCCCATGGAGCATTCTCCAAAATAGACCAAATCCTGGGTCACAAAGAAAGCACTAGCTAAGTCAAAAATTGTAATATAATTCCCTGCATCTTTTCAGATCACAATGGAATGAATGTAGAAATCAACAACAGGAAGAAATTACATAAATACATGGAGACTGAATGATACACTTTTGAATAAAGAATGGATCAGAAGAGAAATAAAGGGAGAAATAAAAAAATTCCTGGAATTAAACAAAAATAGAGACACAATACACCGAAATCTATGGAACACTTTGAAGGCAGTGTTAAGAGGAAAATTTATAGCTCTGAGTGTCTACATAAGAAAAACAGAACCTCAGCTACCTAGTGAGGTACTCCACAACTTAAGTGAGACCCGGTTTCAAAATAAAGAATAAAAAATAGGGCTGGGGGTATAGCTCAGAGGTAGAACGCCCCTGAGTTCAATCCCTAGTACTGCAAAACAAAAAGAAAGAAAGAAAAACAGAAAGTCACCAAGTAAACCACCTAATGACACACCTCGAGGACCTAGAAAAACAGGAACAGTCTAATCTCAAAGCCAGCAGAAAACAGGAAATAATTAAAACCAGAGCAGAAATAAATGAAATAGAGAATAAAAAAATACATAGGATCAACAAATTAAAAAGCTGGTTCTTTGAAAAGATTAACAAGATAGACATGCCCCTAGCCAACCTAACCAAATGAAAGAGAGAATCAACCCAAATTATTAAAATTAGAAATGTAAAAGGAGACATCATCACAGACAGTGGGGAAATTCAGAGGATCATCAGAAACTATTTTGAAAATTTATATTCCAATAAACTGGAAAACATGGAAGAAATAGACAGATTTCTAAACCTACCTAAACTGAGCCAAGAGAATATAGAAAACCTAAACCAACCAATAGCAAGCAAAGAAAGAGAAACATCAATAAATATTCTGTCATCAAAGAAAAGTCTAGGTCCAGATGGATTTCTGGCTGAATTCTACAAAACCTTAACAGAAGAACTAGTCGCAATATTTCACAAGTTATTCCCTAAAATCAAGAGATGGAGTTTTTCCATACTTCTTCTATGAGGCCAGTATCACATTAATACCAAAACCAAATAAATAATACCTCAAGGAAAGAACATTACAGAGCAATATCATTGATGAACATAGATGCAAAAATTTTAAACAAAATACTAGCCATGTGCATTCAAACTCACATCATGAAAACTATACACCATGTCCACATTGGTTTCATACCAGGAAAGTAAGGCTGGTTCAAAATATACAAAGTAATACATGTTATTCACCACATAAGTAGAACTAAGAACAAAAATTACATGATCATATCAATAGATGCTGAAAAAGCATTTAACAAAATACAACACCCATTCATACTAAAAACATTGCAGAAAATAGGAATAGAAGGAACATATCTCAACATCATTAAGGCAATATACAATAAACACAAAGCCAACATCATATTGAATGGGGAAAAACTGCAGGAATTCCCTTTAAAGTCAGAAACAAGACAAGGATGCCCACTATCACCACTCCTTTACAAAGTAATCCTCAACACTCTTGCCAGAGTAATAAGACAAGAGAAGGATATCAAAAGAATTCAAATAAGAAAAGAATTAAAATTATCTTTATTTGCAGATGACAGGATCCCATATCTAGAAGACCCAAAAAACTCAACCAAAAGACTACTAGAGCTAATGAACAAATTTAGCAAAGTAGTAGGATACAAAACCAACCTAAAAAAATCAGTAGCTTTTTTACATGCCAACCATGAATCCACAGAGAAAGAAATACAGAAAACAATTCCATTTACAATAACCCCCAAACCAATAAAAAAAACCTAGGAATAATCCAAACCAAAGAAGTAAAAGGCTTCTACAATGAAAATTATAAGACACTAAAGAAAGAAATTGAAGATCTTGGAAGATGGAAAGATCTCCCTTGCTCTTGGATATGCAGAATAAATATCATCAAAATGGCCATTCTACCAAAAGTGATCTACAGAATCAATGCAATCCCTATCAAAATTCAAATGTCATTCTTCATAGACCTAGAAAAATAAGTCATAAATTTCATATGGAGAAACAAAAGACCCAGAATTGCCAAAGCAATTCTCAGGAATAAGAACTATGCAGGAGGTATCACAATTCCTGACTTCAAATTATGCTATAGAGCTATAGTAATTAAAACAGCATGGTATTAGCACAAAAACAGGCACATAGACCAATGGAAACAAATCCACATGCTTATAACCAATTGATCTTTGACAAAGGAGCTGAACACATACACTGGAGAAAAGACAGCCTTTTCACCAAATGGTATTGGGAAATCTGGTTATACATTTGTAGAAAAATGGAACTAACTTCTCATCCTGCACAGGAGTCAATTTGAGATGGATCAAAAACCTGGAAGTTAGACCAGAGAAGGTGAAACTACTAGAGGAGGGCATAGGTTCAACACTCCAACATATAGGCCCAGGTAGAAACTTCCTCAGAAAGACCCCAAAGCTCAGGAGATTAAAACAAAAATTAATAACTGGGATGGCATTAAGCTAAGAAGCTTCTGCACATCAAAGGAAACCATCAAGAGTCTAAAGAGAAAGCCCACAGAATGGGAGAAGATCTTTACCAGCATCCCTCTGACAGAAGAACTTAAAAGACTTTACACTAGAAAAACAAATAACCCAATCAAAAAATGGGCAACTGAATTGAATAGACACTTCAAAAAAAGATACAAATGGCCAATAGATACATGAAAAACTATTCAACATTATTAGCAATTAGGGAGATGCAAATCAAAACTACACTGAGATTCCATCTAACCCCAATCAGAATGGCAATTATCAAGAAGTCAAATAGCAATAAATGTTGGTGAGGATGTAGGGAAATAGAAACTCTTCTACACTGTTGGTGGGATTACAAACTAGTTCAGCCACTATGGAGATCAGTGTGGAGGTTTCTTAGAAAACTGGGAATGGATCCACCATATGATCCAGCTATACCACTCCTGCATATCTGTCCAAAGAGGCTGAAACCAGAGAACTACAGTGATATATGCACACCCATGTTCATAGCAGCACAATTCACAATAGCCAAATTATAGAATCAACCCAAGTGTCCATCAATGGATGAATGAATCACAAAACTATGGGAAATACACACAATGGACTTCTACTCGGCAATAAAGAAGAATAAAATAATGTCATTTGCAAGAAAATGGAAGGATCTGGAGAACATTATGTTAAGTGAGATTAGCCTGTCACAGAAAGTGAAGGGACACACGTTTTCTTTAATATATGCAAGCTAGGGAGTAATTGGGATACTAGAGGGACTCCAGATAACAGAAGAGAAACCTCAGTGGAGCCAAGTAAGTGATCCAAGGGAAGGGGAGGGAGAAGACTGAGGTCCATTATTGGAAATACTAACATTGACGGTGTGTGCATATGTGAAAATCCCAATATCAGTCTCAGTCCTCTGTATGGGAAGTGGGGAGATGGGGAGGCGGGGGGGGGGGCAGCAAGTGCTGTGTGCATGTATGTCAATGTCAACATGATTTACATTATGGTGTGAGATGATAATGTACCAATAAAAGCACATTTAAAAAATTGCACAGTATATGCAGTGGGACTGGACTCTCATTCCAACTAGAAGTTTTGCTGTAGGCTTCTTGGAGGATTTGATGACTGACCTCTGTCTTGAAAGATGTGTAAGTCTTATCCTTAAAGAAGAAAAAGAGAGAGGATAAGTACAGAAGACAGAGATAAGAAACTGTGATATGGGGGTGAGGGATTACCAGAAATTTTCTCACTACCAGAATTTAAAGTGCAAGATATAAAATGATGGGAAACGAGGTAAGAATGAGGAAAGGGGAATGGATTATGAGGCTCATGAAGGCCTTGTGTGAAGCCATAGAGTTTGGGCTTTAAGCTGATGGCAGTGAAATCCAATGATGCTTTTTGTTGTTGTTTTTTGGTGGTACTGGGGATTGACCTCATGGGCATTCTACCTCTGAGCTACACCTGCAGCCCTATTTTGTTTTTTATTTTTAAACAGGATCTCACTAAGTTGCTGAGGCTGCACCTGTGATTCTCCCAAATTCTGGGATTACAGGCATGTGCCACTACACCCAGCTTGCCCACTGATGGATTTTAAACAGAGTTGATCTGTTCAGACTTGGGTTTCACATAGATCACCAGGGCTTTGATGGACGCAAGGCTGTACCCAAGAAGAGAAGCTATTTAACCGTTTCATATGCCAAACCAAAAAGATGAGGGCTTGAACTACAGTAGATATTGCAGGGATAAGAATCAGGGAAAGAATCAGGTTGGGAATGTTTTATTTATTTATTTATTTATTTTTTTTTTGCAGTACTGGGGATTGAACTCAGGGGCATTCTACCTCCGAGCTACACCTCCAGCCCTAGTTTTTTTATTCTTTATTTTGAAACCGAGTCTCACTAAGTTGCGGAGTGCCTCACTAGGTAGCTGAGGCTGGCTGCGAACCCGGATCCTCCGGTCTCAGCCTCCCGAATGCTGGGATTACAAGCGTGCGCCACCACGCCCGGCAAGGTTGGGAATGTTTGAGAGGTAAAACTGGCAGTACTTGATGATTGATTGTGAGTGAAAAGTAAAGAGGGAATTATTAGAGCTGGCTCTCTGATTTTTGTCATGACTAACTTGGTGGAGTCTAATTGATTGTGGAAAATATGAGGAAAAGCCAGGTGTGGTGATGTATACCTGTAATCCCAGTACCTGGAAGGATGAGACAGGAGGATTGCAGGTTTGAGAACAGCTTCAGAAATTTAATGAGACTCTTAGCAATTTAGTGAGACCCTGTTTCAAATAAAATAAATTAAAAAAAAAGTCAGTCATAGTGGCACATGCCTATAATCCAAGTACTTGGGAGGCTAAGTCAGGAGGATCCCAGGTTTGAGGATGGCCTCAGCAACTTAGTGAGACCCTGTTTCAACATAAAAAATAATTTAAAAAAAAGGGCTGGGCATGTAGCTCAGAAGAAGAATGCCCCTGGGTTCAATCTCCAGTACAAAAATAAATAAATAAATAAATTGGTGAGAGGAAGAATATATTTGAGAGCTAAAGAATGGGGATGAACATAGTCTTAGATATTCAAATGGCTTTATGTAAAAATCTGAAGATCAAAGATTTGGAGGCCATTAACACACTGGTCATAAAGTTGTATGTAAGTATTCTCTACTTTCTTCTGTATATACTAATGCTTTACATAACACAAGTGAACTTGTGTTAGTATACTTCTTCACTTCAAATCTTCTACTAATATAAGTAAAATTGTGATATCTGATTTCATATATAATTTTAGCCAAAGCTAATTTTTTCATTTACACACTTCAAATAACCAAACTAATTTCATTTAGTTTTGTATTTGAATTCTTATAAGCCAACTTAGGTTTGTATTTTCAGAGCTCGAACATAATTTTTTTCACCAATTTGAATAGTATAGTATTAATAAGAGGAACTTCTAAATGGTTTTCTCTATGTTTTCCCACTTAAAAGTTTTTATTGTGCTATATTTGCCTTGACATATTCATTGTCGGTAATTAAGATGATATTTTACCCTTATCTTTTCTCATTTATTATAAATCACAGTTTTCATATAATGCCATTTAATCCTATCGTCTTGAATCCAAAATGCCAGAATGTCTAGCTACTTTGCAAGTATGATATTATTGAATCTCCTATGTAAATGTGTAACAGCCTGAAAAAATGCCCTTCAGAATATCTTTGGTAAATAGAAAACTATTCCAATTTAAATGTCCTTTTGATATCTACTCTGATTATCATTGCTCTATTGACTTTGTGACTTGCAATGATAAGGCAACAAAATATAAAAGGGAAAGAAAATAAGTAGCTAGCAATAACTTTATACCCAAGAATATCTGAAACATCTATTCAATTCATGGATTTATGGGTGTACAAAAAGAGAGTAGTATTATTTTATAGAAGGTAGATCAATTCTTGACATATTTATAGGTGCTAAATAAATATTTACTAAATGAAGGAACGAAATTTGGAATTTTCATAGGAGGCAAAAATGAGTCCAGTTTGGATTGAATGTTCAGGTTCTTTGCTGAATAACAAATGGTAATATTTCTCCAGGTTCATTTTATCTATCACCTCAATAACTTGGGAAGTGAACGCAAACTCAACTAGCATTTGAGGTAATGGGGGAAATATATTAAACAATCATGGTGAGGGGATTCTGCTTTACTTTAACTTCCCTCTCTTCCTTCCTTGCATTATTTTTCTTTATAAATTACAAATCAAATAAATTCAGATTTGTTATGAAAAATTTAGAATAAAAGCTTCTTTTTTCCCCCTTCTGAATTTCACCTATCTAATTCAATAGTTTTCTTAGGTTTGCTGGAGAAAAAGATTCCAAGACCAGATTTTCTTGTAAGAAGCTTATTGAAGAGTACCCTTGGAGTCACTATCTTCAGGAGAGCAAAAGAAGTAAGAAGGCCAGGGAGAATTGAGCTGTAACGAGGTTGCAACCATGCCTTCAGCCATCATTTGTGTGTGTGTGTGTGTGTGTGTGTGTGTGTGTGTGTGTACACAAACATGCACCCACTAAGTTGCTGAGAGTCTTGCTACAATTGCTGAAGCTGTCCTCAAGAGAGTGATCCTCCTGTCTCTACTCCCCAAGTACTGGGATTTCTGGTGGGTACCACCATGCCTGGCAGTCTCAGTCATCTTGAAGGGAACTCTGGAACTGGCATGGCCCTTCAGAGTCATTACACTTTGAAGGAAAGCCTGAAACTTTATACTTGCCTCTGCATTAGTCACCCAAGTGGGCTGTCTGCAGGAAAGGGACTTAATTTGGGGCACAAACCTCTTTATACCTGGCTTAGATGAGTCTGGAAGAACCTACCTCAGAGTGGTCAGCTTGAGTCCACTGGTCACTTAATCTTTCATGGACAGGCTCCTTGTCTTTTATGCCTACTAGGGTCCAGTAGAATTCCAAAACTCCAGGAAATTTTTGTTTTTAATGGTGTTTAGCTCATTGCTTCATATGGCATGGTTTTTATACAGAACCCTAGGGATCCACATTATGATTTCACTTTGAAGGATTGCCATAAACTACACATAGTTATCTTTTCCTAGCACCTTCAATGCTAAGAGGTCAGCCAGATCACATGGCCCAAGTACTGTGATCTGGACCTGCTGCAGAACACTTTCCTTGTTGGACACCACTTGAAGCATGTGAACTTCCATGCTGTCTGGTAAATGAGACAGAGTAATATTTTCTAGGGTGTAACATGTTTCCAGAACCAAGAGAATACCAGGCATTGTGCTTCCTTTTTTATGGGGAGAGATGCAAGATACAATAATTTTGTTCTTTTTTGTTATTGTTGTTTTTGGGGATTGAACCCCAGGGAGTCCTATCTCTGAGCTAAACCCCCAAGCCCCCCCCCTTTAAAAAAATTTTGAAATAGAGTCTCACTAAGTTGCTGAGGGTCTGTGCATCTTCCTCTGTCTCAGTCTCTCAAGTAGTGGGATTATAGACATAAGCCATCATGACTGACTAATAATTTGTTTCTTTTTTTTTTTTATGGTATTAGGGGTTGAACCCAGGGACATTTTTACCTCCAAGTTACACCATCAGCTCTTTTTAAATTTTTGTTTTGAAACAGGGTCTTGCTCATTTGCTGAGAGTCTTAGTAACTTGCTGAAGCTGGTCTCAAACCTGTGATCCTCCTGTCTCAGCTTCCCAAATACTGAGATTACAGGTGTGTACTACCACACCCAGCTAATAATTTCTTCTTTAGACAGAATGTGTGGTTTGTCTCAGACTGCTGGATTCCTATATGCCGGGGGGTCCAGCCCTCTGCAGCGGGGTCTGGGGTCCTTTGATAGGTGTGGATTGAGATGAGTTTGCGAGAATATGCTCACACCGCATGCAGTGTAGAAGCATGTCTGTTTATTGCTTGTTAGTAGCTGTTTTTTATACTATCTTTTTTGCAGTGAGACATATAGAACAAGAATTTTTTTTCTAAAGGTTGAGTAGGTACATCTTTAACTAGAAAAGCCATTTCCCATGACATTTAATGGGGTTAAGAAAATGGTAAAGGTTACAAAATACAATATGGATATAAAGATTCTTTTAGTACAAAGCAGTGTTAAACATTAATGAATAGCCTCTATTCATTAGTTTAAATCTTTACTATTTGTTAGCTCCTTTAAGCAGTGTTCTTATCTTTTTCTCAGGCAGCTAGAGAGTTAATGTATCCAGTAAAATTCTAGGGAGACAAGGTGGAAGTGGGCAAAGACTATCTGTCTTAAAGCCTTCTTTACTCATAGATAAAATAGTAGACCTAAATCTCTTTGGCTTATTTATTTTGTTTCTATATCTGTGTGCTGAAAGGGAACATAAGGCTATTTAGTAACTAAGCTTGGAAAGCCAGTTTCCTGACTAGTGTTTGGATGTGGTTAATGAATTGGGTTGTCTTGTGGCACTCATTTTTCAGCTAAGAGATCACTATCTGTCAGGCCACATGTTTCTAAGAAATTTTCCTTTATAATTAATGTAAAAGCAAAACCCAAAGCACACAAAATTTCCAGAATATAACATAATGCAAAGTGGGATATGCCATGCATTCCTTCTTTTGGAATCGTCTGCCTTGCAGGACTCCAGCGGACAGAGCCTTGTTCAAGATCCAGCTGTGGCACCTATATACTATTTATATAGCATTTCTCAGTATCTTTATAGGGCTTAATTCCTACTCTCTGGAATGCATGTGTTATACACCAAGGCCTATAATGTATATGCTTCATCTTGCTCATGGAGTTTAATTAACCAAAATATAATTAATCAATATAGTGAAGTGATGTTATACTTTGCCAAACAATGAGTTTGTGTGTCTTTGGACTATATTATATCAGAGAGAAAAAGAATTAATCTGACTTTTCTTAAGGCTATAAGAGTATACACCTATATGCTTCAAGTGAATACTATTTCTGATCTTTCTGGTAGGGATGGGAAATGTCCTATTGGATTAAAGATAGTAGGCTATATACTTGAGGCCCTGATAATCGGCTCCAGCAATGAGGCCGTATCTGGCACAATAGCTAAATTGGGTCTACTTTCCCGATTTTGTCTCACTGGAATGTCATTCTATAGAATATATCTCTTTTATAGGGTACAGGCTGGCCAAATCAGAGAGGATATGATGAGAACTCTAACTACCATACATAGGGTGGCATTAATCTCTGCCATCTCCATCCAGGATGTAATCCTTTTTTAAAAAAATTTACTATCTTGGGGAGAGACTGTTTCAGAGGTTTTAAAATATCTTTCTCTACTACAGAGGCATGATTCCATTGTCCAAAGAACCAATATAGGAATTCTGCTAACTCAAGGATACCGATTACAATTTTACATTTCAGAGCAAAAGTGCTGATCACTGGATGGGTCTATGGATACACTGTTAGCCTGAAACATGGCCAGGACTTTGTTTATTAGCTCACACCCATGTGCTCTAACGGGGGAACATGATGAGACTTCAGTGCCAACTCAGATTCTATGTCCAAGAGTCCTTGAAATATTTGACTATTTTTTTCTTTTCTTTCTTTCTTTTTTTTTTTTTTTTTTTTTTTTTGCAGTACTGGGGATTGAACTCAAGGGCCTTCTACCTCGGAGCTATACCCCCAGCCCTATTTTTTACTGGTAGGGATGGGAAATGTCCTATTGGATTAAAGATAGTAGGCTATATACTTGAGGCCCTGATAATCGGCTCCAGCAATGAGGCCGTATCTGGCACAATAGCTAAATTGGGTCTACTTTCCCGATTTTGTCTCACTTTACTTTGAAACCGGGTCTCACTAAGTTGCGGAGTGCCTCACTAAGTAGCTGAGGCCGGCCGGAAACCCGGATCCTCCGGTCTCAGCCTCCCAAATGCTGGGATTACAAGCATGCGCCACCACGCCCGGCTCTATTTTTTTTTTTTTTTTTTAGTTCAGAAAATGGCCTTAGATCAGGTCCCTTTGGGGAAGGATTAAGGACACTGTTACCTCATTTACTTGCCATGGTGATGTAGGGTCGTTGGGATTCTCTCTTTCAAAACACACTGGTCTTTACAAATAAGTATGCTTATGTAATTTTATTTGATGCTCACTGCAGCTCATAATTAGAATAGCCATTATTATATAAGTGTCCTCCTTCTACAGATCAGAAGCCAAGGCTTAGGGAGTTTGTGTTACACAAAAGCAAGGTGCAAAAATCTATATTTGCAACCATATTTTTTTTGTTTGAGACTTCATGTTCTTTCTTTTAAGCCAAACACTATCCTGGAGAGGCTGTGACTGCAGTAAACTTGCATTGAGTAAGATTAGGTTCAGATAACTCTTTGTGTGGGAAAAGCACAGATGAATGGCAAGAAAATAGGTAAAAAATGTCAGTACTTCTCTGGGATGTTCTGGAAATTTTCTTATTCTTGTATTTTATTACCTGTCCTTTTCCATTTCAGGTTATTCTCATTCTTAGGGCAACTGCCTTCTGATGATCTATACATAGGATAAACAAAGCTACTTTTGATGACTGTACATTTGCATGTAACTAATAAATGATTTATAAAACTATTACTCACTTATCAACAACCCAAATATGAACAAGTGGAAACTACCTTGGTACTACGCAGCTCAGAATTGGAAGTATGAGTATCTTGGAAAGTTTTGATAGTTTATGTGAATATACAAAAATATCTTATGCAAAATTAAAAAAAAAAAAAGACTTAACTTTTCCTCAACTTCCTTCTGTCTCTAGACAGGTCCTTTTCACTGTGAGTCTGGAGGGCAGGTCTCAACAGTGTTGCTGGGATGTGAGTAGAGTTGGTTATTAAAATCACCGATGGAGGTTTTTAAGATACCACTTTTTGAATGTTCTCTTTCCTTATCACTGCTTTGAGGTATATTACATTAGAAGTTGGTGCCAATGGTGCATGAATTTATGAGAGCTAACATCACAAAGAACCATAGACTGCTGGCTTGAACAATAGAAACTCATTTTCTCACAGTTTTGCTGGCTACCTCTAAGATAAAGACATGAGCAATATTGCTTTTTTTCAAGTCCTGTCTTCCTAGTTTGCAGGAGGCTGTCTTCCCCATGGTCTTCTAGACATGTACATGTCTGTGTCCAAATTCTCTTTTCTTATAAGAGCATCAGTTATATTGTATTAGGGACCACATTAAAGATCTCATTTTAACTTAATTATCTTTATAAAGACTGCATCTCAAAATATAGTCATATTCTATGATATTGGGAGTCATGGCTTGAACATATGAATATTTTAGGGAGTGGGACACAATTCAGCTCCGCATAACTATTTGGGTTGTTCCTTACATTGGCAGTTAACTTCCTGTATAAACAAGGGGCTAACTCAGCTGTCTTCATCTGGGTGTTGGGAGAGTTCAGGGACCTCTGAACTCCTTGAAACAGTTTATGAAATTTTTTAAGTATGTGCATTCATTGAATTCTTCAAAAAGGGGAGAGTCCAAATGTTTATATACTGGTAGGGGTATAAACTGGGAACTTTATTCTGCATCTCTGTTAGTGTTTTGTTTATTATTTTTTTTTTTTTTGGTTTACAAGTCTAGGAACATAATCTCCATTTCAATCATTGTTTCCATAAGACAGTGACATTTCTGAATTCCAAACAACAATCTTGAAGGACACTCCATTTATAAGTTGAGGCTACCTACTGTTGGGATAAAGAAAAATAATAGCATTCAGTGAGTTTCAGTGTCTGATAAGTATTTTTATTCTTTAGCTTGAATTATGAGTTCTAGAAGACAAGAGCATGTGTGTTTACAAAACACAGTGCCATACACAGGAGTGCCTAATAGCAACATGTACTTCTTAATAATTATTAAACACATAGAACTTTCTTAAGCTATTCAAGTAGTTTTCCTGAAAACTGGACAGTTTGTCCACAAACATGGTGCAACTAGGAATTTATACTCTGAATTCTAAAACATGGCTGCAACACGATTCTATTTCTCCTTCTTACTACCTTTCTAACTGTGCCACTTATCCAAGTAAGAAGGGATTGAAGTATCATATGGTCATACTATCATACTATCAGCTGTCTGGTCTAAATTCAGAAGAAAAGATAGGCATTTATAGCACCTCTGGATATGAAACAATTCAGAGATGGGCCCAAATTTGTGGCCTCAGAACTGAGCTGCTGATATGAGTTCTACTAATAGTCATATCACAACATTTAATATAATTATTTCCACCAAGAAGAAACAAACTATGCTATTTTTTGGCTATGTGACCTCTATTTCATAGTTGTATTTTTAAAAGAACTAGAAAATGAGGCAAATATTTTAAATAGCAATATTTTTTAGACTTATTTTTAGTCATCTTTAGGTTCTATAATAGTAAAAGTTATAATCTTTTGCAAATTTTTTTGTGTGTGATAATGTAGATTGAACCCAGGTTCATTCTACTATTGAGCTATATCACCAGTCCTTTTTTATTTTTATTTTGTATATTTTTTTAATTTTGAAGAAGAGTCTCAGTAAGTTGCCAAGGCTGGTTTCAAACTTGTGATCTTTCTGCCTCAGCCTTCTTAATAGCTGTGATTACAGGTGTGTGCCACAGCTCCTGGCTTTTTGCAAATAATTTTGCCTTGAAATTTGTATCTCTTGGACTTATCTGGTGAGGTATATTTTTTGTTCCCCTTAAATAATGCAATAGTTAAGAAATCTGTTCTATCAGCTCAGTTGCAATTTATTTTTTCTCTCTAGAACTAGATTATACCTTTGATAATTTAGAATGCCAAGTGAATGAAAAATAATTTTTGTTCCAGTTATTTATTTATTTATTTATTTATTTATTTATTTATTTATTTATTTATTTGGTGGAGCCTGTGACAATCTTAACAGGGTTTTAAAGAAAAACAATTTCATCTTCTAGGGAAAGAGGACTGATGTTTGAGAGTAGTTATACATCAGAGAACATTTGAGTAGAGGGATTTTTCCTTCACAAATGCCAGAGGGCTTCGGTAGACTCAACTATAATGCTTCACAAACTTGCAAGGTGTTTAATGGTGACATAGAGGAGTTATTCCCAGAGTATATCCCTGGAAAATATGAAACATGATCACAAAGAGATCAAGATTAGCTCACTCAAAACCCACAAAGGACAAAACCAGAACAAGTAGGCTTATTATGAAAGATAGAGCTCAACAAAATACATCCTGACAGGTGGCTTCTTACTTCTTAGAGAGGCTGTTGAATTTCCATAGCTGAATATCATTAAAGTGACATTGGAGTTTAGAGTCTGGGATAATTTGAAAACAAACTTTTGGAAATAAAGGAAAACTGAGTATTTTTTGAAACTTTGCTTTTCAATTATATTAATTTCAATTATATTAATTTCTATTTACCTTTCCCTGATGAACTCTATGCCCTGAGTTATAAGGGATAATTAAAACATAATCTTTAACAGTATGTTTTGCTTAACTACTGGCTTTATACAATTTGATAATTTGTTGTAAAGTGGGTTTTTAGTAATAAAGCTACTACCAACAAAGTATTGAATTTGGTGAAGAATTTACTTTGAAATGTAAACTAGGACAGTTATAATTGTCCTTTTTGCCTGGATGTGGTAGCACACACCTGTAGTCCTAATACTTGGGAGGCTGAGACAGTAGAATCACAGATTTGAGGTCAGCAACTTAGTGAGGACTTCAGCAACTTAGTGAAGCCTTATTTCAAAATAAAAAATAAAATAGAACTAGGAATGTAGCCCAGAGGTAGAATGCCCCTGGGTTCAATCCCTGGTACCCACCCACCCACCCCCACAAAAAATACTTGTATTAACTATGCTTTACTTAGTGGTATAGAAAGGACTTACATGGAAGGAGCCAGAAAATTTGAAAAACCCTGGAACATTTATGAAAATGTCCCCCCCCCCTTTTTTTCTTTTAGTACTGGGGATTGAACCCGGAGCATTCTACCTCTGAGCTACATGCCAAACCCTTGTTTAAAATTATTTTTTATTTTGAAACAGGGCCTTCCTAAGTTGTTGAGGCTGGTCTCAAACTTGTGGTTCTCTTATCTCAGCCTCCCAAAGTACTAGGATTACAGGCATGTGCCACAATGCTGGGCTTATGAAAATGCTCTCTATCCGACACATGGAAAGAAGTAAAAATATTGAGAGTCACTAGTATAATCTACTAATCTACAGCCTATACATTTGTACACTGTGTTGGGGTGGATAACCTAATAGAGGTAGGATTTCACAATATAAGTTGACCCATAAAACCTTGACCAAACCCCAAATAATTAGGAAAGAAGACATGTTACCATTAAAATGTCTTTCCTGATCATACTCAGAGCTCTACTGCCAGTGTCTACTTTTTAAATTTTAAAATCACATCCTCTCTCTCCACCTCTAAAATCCATGCCTCTTTGTCATTCCTGCAGTTGATGCAATGTGGTCATAGCTTCCTTGTGATTGTGTCATTGTTTTTGTTCTATTAGGCTGTGTTCAAGAAAGGGCATGTGTTATCTGTGGATACTCAAGTGTGTAGTAAGTCCATGTAAATGATGTTGTCCTGACATCAGTCCTGAGGGATTTCCTGTGGAATGTTGTTCACCTGTATTTGTTATGGCAACTGGGTAGAATTTGATTTCTATAGGATTCCCATCAATTGTCTAGTTAGATATTTCTCCGAATATCATTAATATTGGCAATTCCACTAATTCCCTTTGTGCCTCATTACACTGTCTAATTAATCTTTCCATAAAATGTGTGAAAAGACTGAATATAACTCTTATTTTTGGCTGCTTCTTTACATACAATTAAATATTATCTCTTTTCTTTTTTCCACCCTTCGTGTGTGTGTGTGTGTGTGTGTGTGTGTGTGTGTGTGTGTGTGTTTGGTATTGGGGATTTAACCCAGGGGCATTCTAACTCCAAGCTATACTCTCAGGCCTTTTTATTTTTATATTTAAAAATGTTTTGAAATAGGTTATCGCTAAATTGCTAAGGCTAGCCTTAAATCCACAGTCCTCCCATGTCAGCCTCCCAAACACTGGGATTGCAGGCATGTGCCATCATCCTGCCCACCCCACTTTTTACTCCTTTATCTTTTTCTCACATTTTGTAATGGGTACATCCTCTTTACTTACACTACTTAAATTTTTGATTTTTAAAATTTTGGCTGCTCATCTTGATGTGCTTCTTTCTATTGTGGGAATGTTTTTAATATGTGCAAGCCATTAAGACTCAGAAACTTCAAAACCTCTGCCATAATTTATTTTTTCTGCTGTAAAACAGAGTACTCTGCAAGATCACGCTGTCTGTTCAAATGTTGGTATCTGCCTGCAATTGCTCTGTCTTGACACTAGGTGGCCAACATGCATTAAAGACATTGAAACAAACTTGAGCAGGCAACATTTTGATCATATTGGATAAGAGAAATCATATCACATTAAAAATGAGAGGACATTTTGTACAAGAATCGAAATAGAATTTGAATGGAGGAACTTCAGGGTTTGTGTTTGAGCTTTCTGAAAATAATTAAATCATAGTAAGACATAGAATAGAAACACTGGGCTGAAAAAGAGGAGAGAATTCTTGTTCCTGTTGTTGAGTTTAAAAAATATACAATTATAAGCCGGGCGTGGTGGCGCACGCTTGTAATCCCAGCATTCGGGAGGGTGAGACCGGAGGATCCGGGTTCGCGGCCAGCCTCAGCTACCTAGTGAGGCACTCCGCAACTTAGTGAGACTCGGTTTCAAAATAAAGAATAAAAAATAGGGCTGGGGGTATAGCTCGGAGGTAGAATGCCCCTGAGTTCAATCCCCAGTACCGCCAACCCCCCCCCAAATATATATATATATACAATTATAATTCTGGTTTCCCTTACTTTTTAACTGAATTTCTTGAGTACTTTACTTAGTCTCTGAAACTGAGACTCAGTTTACAGGTCATGAGACAATATCTGTCTTACAGACTTATTACAAGTAGAAAGAGATTATTTTCTTTTCCCATTTTTTTCACTATTCAGTTTATTGACAAAATTTAAGTGTTTTAACAATTAGATAAGAAAGAAGATATGAAGAAGTAAGAAATCAAGTACCTTTCTGGTGACATGAAAAATTCATATGCTCTCATTCTTTTTCCATTTTTTATTACAAATTTGTAAGCTTGCTCTCTACTTATTTTCACTTCAAAACAATCTCCAATGTGTGGCCAATAAGTTCAGTGGATCTACTCCCTTCTCTCCATTCTTAGACCCATTCTGTGGAGGAACAAAACTATGCATTATTAGTATCTATTTAGACAGAAAATAACACAGGGGAGTGGGATTTTGAGCTAACTGCTAGGAGCTCCAAGCCTTCTTAAGTATGATACTGTAAGTTGACTTTCATCTTGGTCTGTACTTTAAGAAGGTATTTTGCCCTGTGAAATCTTTGATTTGCTGCTAAAGTGAGAGTGTCTGCTTTTATAACCTTGCATTGGGGGAAGTGGGGAGAGGAAAGAGCGAAATGGAAATCAAAGGCAAAAAGTAATCTAGATAACCCAATAAACCAGGAAGGAATAATGAGGATTAGAAGAAGTATCAATTGTCCAAGAGTACTACCCAATAGACAAAATTAAGAGATAGAAATCTGGAGCTAGTAATATTGACAGGAGGCTGTGTATCACACCCAGGTGGACTGAAGAAGGACTAACTCTGGGTAACTGTTATAAAAAGTTTATAAATACAGGCATGGTGGCACATGCCTGTAATCCCAGCTACTTGGGGGGCTGAGGCAGGAAAATTGCAAGTTTGAGGCCAACCTGGGAAGTTTTGTAAGACCCTGTCTCAAAATAAAAAATAAAAAAGACTAGAGGTATATAACTCAGTGATAGAATGCTTGCCTCATACGCACGAAGCCTTGGGTATGATCTCCAGCACTGAAAATCATTTTTTTATGAACAATCATAAGTTAAATGTCAACTTTTTTCAATACTACAGCAATAACTTGAGAGTTCAGTAGTTAGGCGAATGTAACTTTTGTGATTCTCAGGATAGAGGCTTAAAGTCATTGTTGGATATTAAATAAATCTGAGCACATATTATTCTCCAGTCTTATGGTTTGATATATATTAGTTATTCATGCATTTGTGTATGCAGCTTTGCTAGCTGAAACAAAGATATACATGAATACATACCTCCAGGAGATACACAGTCTAGTGTGAGATAATCTATAAAAATTAAATCAATTATAACACAATGTGATAAGCAGTAAGATGGAAGGAAGAATAGGTGTTTGGGAATATGTAGAAGAAACTATTACAGCTGGTTAGGAGAATTAGAGATGTTTTCCTAGAGTAGCTAACCCTTATCCTCAGCCTTAACTGACTTGGAGCTAAGTAGGCAAAGAAAGGGATGTTCACTGGGTGTGGTGGCACACACTTGTAATCCCAGTACTTGGGAGGCTGAAACAGGAAGACTGCAGGTTTGAGGACAGCCTCAGCAAATCATGAGACTTTCATCAACCTAGTAAGACCCTATTTCAAAAAATAAAAATAAAATAGGGCTGAGGATATAGGTCAGAGGGTAAATGCCTCTGCATTCAATCCCCAGCCCCCCCCCCCCAACACACACACTAAAGAAAGATGTTCACAAATATAGTGTACTGGTGCCAAGTGTTTTAATTAAGTCCATTTGTGAAGCAATTCTTCTCATGAATTAAATACTTTGGAAGATAGAGAAGTAAACAAAGTCTATGAGTTTACGAAAGTACATGAGACTGCAATGCACCACTAAAAGTATATATTAAAAAGTTTTTAGTGATGTATAGCTTAATAAGCTATATTTTAGTTTACAGCAGATAAATATAAATTATAAATTAAAGGCTTGGGAATAATTCAATGACTAATATTAAATCTTGGAAAATTTGTGCTTTCTAGAGAAAGAATTATAGAGACATTCCATCATATTGCTGAGAGACACTATATAGCTATTGTTTCAACTTATAATGGGAGTAAATGCAGAGATTTGATATTCTAGACAAACTTCTTGCTCTTACCCAAGATAAGTGTCCTTTTGTCTATAATGAGAATACTCTGCTTTTCACAGGTCAGCTCACAAGACAACTGATTTAATCTGTGCAAAATGCTAGCCTCTGGGATAGCTATTGTACTAGATTGCAAAAATGTACACAGTTTCTTCCTTTCCCTATACCACCAGGTTCTTAAAGATGATTTTGTAGTTCTACCCATTTAGAGATGCAGTCTTTTTTTTTTTTTTTTAACACCTTGCCTCTTGGGTGACCCAATGAACTGCATTCCCAAGGGGCTATAGCAAATACGGTGCCAGCAGAGACTTGGAAAGTGCTTGGTAGAGAGTTTAGGGAGCATTTCAATCTTTCTTATAGAAACTTTATAAGTTATAGCAACTTCTTATAGCAAATCCTCAAACACCCTATAGACTATATAACCACATAGTCCCATTTTACACATGAAAATTATTGAGACTTAATTCTCTGTTATCAAGAGGTAGAGATGGGATTCAAGCCAGATCTACTGAATCCAAAGCAAGTTTTTGGGTTGGGTTTGGCTTTTTATTTTCTTTTTCCCTGGCCTCCTCCCTCACTGCACCCGACCCAATCACTAAAACATGTTACCTTCTAGATTACAAGGAAATTAAAATCACTTTGCCCTAGAATCAGAAAATTCTTCAGTGCGGGCTGAGGATGCAGCTTAGTGGTAGAGCACTTGCCTAGCTTCCAAGAAGCCCTGGGTTCAATTCCCAGCACCACCACCACCACTACCACAATGAAAAGGCTTTTAGAAAGATAGTAATAAGAATAGAGGGAAGTTACTCATGGGAAAAACAGAGAAGAAAAATTGGCTCCAGCTTCCCTCAGTGTTCAGCATTTAAATAAATTATTTTTACTGCTTAGACTAGAGGAGGCAGGCAGTTAAAAAAAATAGAAACTAAGAAATATCAATTCAAGATTTATATGAAACTAGTGAAGTATTTACCATCTTGTTCCTTTCAGGAGGGATGCAGAAAATTTTGATTCAAAGTGTAGGAGATATTAGAAATAGCACCTGGATCTAAAAATTATTGGGAATTATTTTCCTGGAGATTTGCAGAAAACACAAAGGTATTATAGAATTTCACCATCATATGACTTTGGATAAGAAATTATGTTATACTCTGTAACTACACATTTATTCTAACTTTTTCATATTTGTAAAAACATAATGAATTTAATAAGGAAAAAATGATCCACCTTTAAACAATAAAGTTTAATAATATGGTAAATGCCACAGCACCTTAATAGCTGGATCTTGAGCAAGGCTCGGTCTGCTGGAGTCCTGCAAGGCAGACGATTCCAAAAGAAGGAATGCATGGCATATCCCACTTTGCATTATTATATTCTGGAAATTTTGGGTGCTTTGGGTTTTACTTTCATATTAATTATAAAGGAAAACTTCTTAGAAACATGTGGCCTGATAGATACTGATCTCTTAGCTGAAAAAAAAGCAGTGCCTCGAGACAACCCAATGCATTAACTTTTTACAAGCATTAGTCTAGAAACAGGCTTTGCTAGTTTATCTAAATAGCTACTACCTGGTCCCACCTTGAACTCCCTAACTACCTGAGATAAGAGAGAACAGAGCTTAACAAAGGGTTAAACAAAATTGTATAGATTTTAATTAATGGAAAATAATTTTTATATACATGTTGTAACCTTAACTGGTTGAAGATAACCTTTGAAAAAACAAGTCTGTAAAAATTCCTGTTTTATATGCCTCATTGTAAAAAAAATAGTATAAAACAATGACTGACAAAAAATAAAACAGATGCACTTCTTCACTGCATTGGGTGTGAGCATATTCTCTTGACCTGGTCTCATTCCCCACCTGTCAAAGGACCCTCAACCCCACTGCCTCTGAGGGCTGGTCCCTGGCAGGTAAAATTATAGGCTTTCCTTTAACCATGAAGAACCTAATGAATTAGAAGCTAGAAGGATGATAATGTATACTTTCTATTGCTTGTAGGAAAGGAAGGCCGATGTTCTATAGTAATTTTGTAAATGGCTTTTCTTCCCAGTAGATTTCAGGCTTTCAATGTCATTCTTGTTTGGATGCCATACCACTATTTAACACAGCAGATGGGAAATTATTGTAAGATTTGCAATGAAATAATACTAGGTGTTTTAAAATGTAAACTTTATTCCCTGGGGAAATAGGTTATTGTGTAAGTGGAATGAAATACAAATCTTCAGATGCATGACATGAATCTCTTGAAAGACCATTTGAAGGTACATTAGAAAGTGATTGCCATGTGCCAGAACAACTCAAGTGTATAATGGTCAAATCAATTAAATAGTAAGATTTACATTATTTAATTTTGGTTTCTTGTTTTAATGGCTTCAATTCATCTCAGTTATTTTTTAAAATAAATTCTTTTATTTCTTTAAGTCTATACTAAATTTGATTACCAAGTTAAAATAGAATGTCTCCAAAAATTCAGATTGAATAGAAAGGTATCTAATCATAACCTTCATACATATTTTAAAACTTTAAACAAAAAATGGAAATATTTGGAAAGCAAACCCTCAATTCAAATATTAAGTTCACAAACTCTAAATAATTACAGAGGGACCTAGCTTGAACTGGACTGAAGTAACAAAACTTTCTTATAAAATCTGTATAAGCCGGGTGTGGTGGCGCACGCTTGTAATCCCAGCATTTGGGAGGCTGAGACTGTAGGATCCGGGTTCGCGGCCAGCCTCAGCTACCTAATGAGGCACTCCGCAACTTAGTGAGACTCGGTTTCAAAATAAAGAATAAAAAATAGGGCTGGGGGTATAGCTCAGAGGTAGAATGCCCCTGAGTTCAATCCCCAGTACCGCAAAAAAAAAAAAAAAAAAAAAAAAAAAAAAAAAAAAAAAAAAAAAAAAAAAAAAAAAAAAAAAAAAAAAAAAAAAAATCTGTAGAATTATGTTTTATTAAAATGACCACCCCAACCAAATTTGATTATTTGGCATCATTTAGAAAATACAGCTGAACTTCTAAGCAGGTTATGATAAAATGATTAGTTGGAAACATTTACTCCTCATTTCTTTGAAAATACAGTGGCTATATTATTACCATATTTACAGAGTATGTGATGCCTGGTGTTATGATTAAATATAGAATGGCATAGCTCTGGAAGAGCTCATAAATTGGTGTGAGAGTTGATATAATTGAGTTTTGAGGGTTATAATCCCAGCAGTGGATAAATCCATCCTAATGGGTTTCCCTGGTAGGGTGTGGCTGGAGGTGTTCCCTGGGGGTTGGCCTTGGGGATTATATAAATGGTTCTTCCTCCCCCTGCTCATTCTCTATTGCTTCCAACCTCCATGATGTGAGGAGCACAGCCCATATGCTCTTCCTTTCTCTGCCTCCCCCTGTCATGCCCTGAGATCCATCTCCCCAGCCTCATATGGACTGAACCCTAAATCCTAAGAAAATAAATCTTTCCTCTAAGCTATGTGGTCAGGTCTTTAGATTATGGCTGCAAGAATGCAGACTAGAACACTTAGTTTTCAGTAATTCGGTAATTTAGAACTATAAAAGCACAAAGCCTTACAGGTCAAAGGAGTTTAGCCATCTCTTTATTTTATTTTATTTTTTCACCATGTTACTGAGAGTTGAACCATGGGCTCTCTACCTCTGAGCTACACCCCCTTAATAATAATAATTAGTCATCGTGACAATTATTATTTTAGTTGAACAAGAAGTATGAATATTGGCTCTAAAGCAAGATCCTTAAGCTATCTCATGTTGTAAGGGTCTCCTAGATGGCTCAGCAATTCCTTTTTTCTTTTCTTTTCCCAAATCTACTCATGTTACTTACCATAATGTTCTAATTACTAGGTTAAGGTTTTGCTCATCACCAAACATACCCAAAGTGAGTCTAAAGCCTAAAAAGTGCATTTGAGCTCATATGCACCCTGCTTAAATCAATTACCAGCTGGGGTTGGTAGTAAATGCCAGTATTCCCAGTATTTGAGAGCGTGAGACAGTAGGGCCGCAGGTTCTACTAGCCTCAGCAACTTAGTAAGGCCTTGTTTAAAAAAAAAAAAAATCCTGAAGGTGTATCTCGGAGTTAGAGTGCCCTTGGGTTTAGTCCCTCAGTACCCCCTGCCCTGCCAACAACAACAAAAAAAAAAGAAAGAAAGAAAAAATCAACTCAATTTGACCAAACCTGTAAGGACATGACTTTCCAGGGTCCTGCTATAAAATTTCTGTAAATACATCATGAAGTCACTTTAGCAAGGATTGTGGTTACATAGTCCTGCAGTGCAAATCCTCCTTCTAAAGTAAAAAAAAAATGCAAAATTCTCTAAAATCTTGTATTGTTTTCTTTTTCGTGAGGAAATTGGAATCCTTGTTATATCCAGTAAAGTGTTGTAATACAGTTATTCCTCTAGAGGGAGACATAGTCCAGCATTTATACCGAGAGCTGCCTTCTCATTTTTTACTGTCTCTTTTTTTTCCTGCAGGACGGGTCTGTTTTCAGCAGCAGCTGCCACCGCTATCAGAGCTGGCGGCGGGAGAGAGAGACTGAGGGAGGCAGCGCCGCCTTGTCTTGCCATCCCATTTTACTGCTTAACTGAACCTGGAGTGTCAGGACCTATTCTCTCCCTGCATCCTCTCTGCGTGGTACCGGAGGGGCAGTCGCCTTGTTCTCCCTGGACAGCCAGGCTGGGTGGAAGAGGTGTCTAGGGAGGACCAAGGGTCTCTGCCCTTTACAGTGACTTTCTAAAGATCGCCACTAGTGTATTTTGACAGTAGAGTGCCCGGGGTGGGACACGGAGAAGCGACTGTGAGTGCTTTCGCTTTACTTCCTTTTCCTCTGGTGATCTGGATTTGTTCCCTCGGACCCCTCCCTGCTTTCTCCCCTCGAGCCTATAGCGAGGTGACACAGGAGACACCTGCTCGCTGGCGTTCGCAGTTGGGACTCGCACCCTCTTGGTGGTGACCGTGCCAGCGCCCTGGTGGTGACCGGGGACAGCAGAGGGGTTCCCTTCGTTCCAGCACAGGATGCCTAGAGGGGCCGCGGGTGAGCTGTGTGGGGCTCTGCCCGCGGCACTTGGAGGCGGGGTTGAGAGGCTGCAGCTGGCCAGGAGTTGCTGCTAAGCGGACTCGAGTCGACCACGCAAAGTCTCCGAGTGGGCACCGGCGGGACCGATCTGCGAACTGCGGGAACCCGGGCGTCTCGCGGGGGGACCGCGGCCGAGCTCAGAGCTTCACCGCCTCCCTGTCCCGAGCCTCCCGGCAAGTCCTCTACCTCGGAGACCCGCGACCTGCGAGAGCCGGGGAACTCGAGAAGTCCGCGTCGGAGGCTGCTTTCCTGAAGGTGAATCAGTCGGTCCAATTGGCTTTCCCCCAGAGAAGCAGAGGGCGGGCGGGAGAGAGGGAACGGAGGATGTGTGAGCGCGCGCGCGTGTGAAAGGGAGCGACAACGCGAGGCGAGAGGAAAAGTCTTTGCTCGGGGTTAAAAGCCAACACATCAGAGATGGAACGAGAGCGGTAATTGCTGCCAGCCTGCCTTGATTCTCGCAGTGGAGGAAGCTGAGCGCACCGCGCGCATCCGGCGAGGACAGCGGGTGACCGCGGGCGCTGCCAGGGGCTGCGGGACTTTGGCTTTTTCCAAACAAATCTTTTGATTACTTTGACATTGTGGGATAAAGAGAGCCGGCTCCCGCACTCCACCTTCTACTCGCTTTAGGGGAATTCCAGCTTGGATGCGAAGAGATTCCCGAACCCTCTTTGCCATCGGAGGACGGAACACACTCATACGCGCGCGCACACACACGCACGCTCGGGGCCACACTCACACGCCCTCCACGAGCACACACCGCCAGACTTGGGTTCCCTATGCCCCTGGATGGTGACGGCGGATGGGCATCTCGGAAGCGATGCAAGGGCGATAAGGCTGGCGCCGGCCCGCGGAAGCTGCAGGGACCTCGCTAGGTGTTGCCGCCACCGGGAAGCCGGGCTGCAGGTAGGTGCGAGCCGCACTCCCGGGACTGGGGCTGCGGCGGGAGGACCGCGAGCTCCGGAGCTCCCCAGGCACTTATCTCTCTTCCCCGGTCTTGGGGCCCGGGCGGGGAGGTGGGGTTGTAGAGGGCTCGCCCCAGGGGGGATGGGGCAGGTGCAAGTCCCGCAGCCCGCGGCTACCGGCGGCGGGCAGGGTAGGGGCGGAGTAGAGGGACGCCGTGAGCGGATGGAGCCTGTGAAAGGAGGCTGGCGAGCGCTGCCCTCCCTCTCTGCTCTGCCTCTTTTCTCCTCGCACCGCGAGCGAACCGGTGGAGGATTGAAGTGCGGTTTAATTCGATCTTTCACCCAGACCAAGGCTGACCAGTAACCATTTTGGACTTCTGATACGGAGTTGGGGGTGTCGCGTTCAAGGGAGGATCGATGATCAATGGAATGTGTCAGGTCGCCTTTTTGAAATCCCTACTTTCTGTCCACTTCTGATTAGTTAATTCTAAGGCCTGTCTACACAGGCGGGGCGTTTAGGTGAAGCTATTGATTTCTCTACCTCGAACTGTTTTCGTAAAGAATCATGCTAAGTTCCTGTGTCTCATCTTTTTAAGAGTCTATTTAGATTTGGGAACGGACACGCTATTACTGAATAAAATAAAGCTTTTTATAAAGGCGACTACAAGAGAGCCTCAGTAAAGTGTCCTCTTACGAGCAGCATTCAAGAAAAGAACAGCTTCGGGGAAACTAATGATTTTTCTTTTCTTTCCGGATAGATGTCTCCCAAGTCTTGCTAATATTACAGGGTTTTTCTGTCCAACTGCTTTGCTGTCCCTTCCCCCTTCTATTCTAAAAGGCTGGATGTTTTCTACCACAAGGTGTTTTCTTTAGGCTACTGATCTCCACTTGTTAGTGGGGAATGTGATATTTCCAGAAACTGCTTTTGCAAGGGAAAGTTTGAGATCCCTCGCCCTATTTCTCCTAGAACTGCAGGTTGTACTATCCTGTCTCCACAGGAAACGGACGGACATAGACTCGGGAAGAGCCCTTGGTAGACGTGATGCTTGCTTATTTGGTATTCCACTTCCTGACCGAGTGTTAAACAATCGCCTGAAGCCTTTAGAATCAGATGTGTAGTTAGTTACTGCCCTGGCTACCTTTCCTCACCGACTGCTGGGCGCGTTTGGCTTTTGGTGAAAAGACAGAACAGGAAATATCCTCGTTTTTTGAGTGTGAAAGTCCCCCCTTGAATTTTACAAAACCATTTGGGTAAAAAAGCCCACGCTGAACCCCCAAAACCTGTAGGCTCTTTTACTCTTGAAAAGTACCCATAAAGCACTCAGTAGTGTATGAGGGTCCTTCACTCAGGACAGGATAAATTTCATCGACTATTGACAGGTGGTAATGACCCAGTCCCTGTCTTCTCAACTAGATTGCTTTAGATATCAACATCCAGTCTGCTATCAATTAACACTCCAAAACTGCTCTATCAGGCAATATAAGTTAAGACAAATGAGTAATTAATTTAAGATTTCCATGTAAAGTGATACACTGAGATAATCAGCAAAGGAGATTAAAAATGCATCTAAAGCTTCTTAAAATCAGAACATTAAGGTTTTCTGCATTAACCCGTCTTTCCATGTTTGCACATATACTCTCAGACTGGTGAATCATTTAGCAGTTTCAAATTGGCACTTAACAGCATATATTTTAAATAAAAGACCTGACACATTTAATTGTTTCTTTCCCTACTTTATTCTGCTCTGGATCTCATCTTGAGTCAATTGTTTGAATCTTGACCTTTCTGGAATCCTAATTTTTAAAGCCATCAGTAAACACTTGAGGAGCCATCAATAAGCACACTGAATCATATTTTCATTTTCCCAATTGTCAGTGAAAACAATTAGGTTGTATTATTTTTAAGATATAAGACTGAGAACAATGTTACTAACAACTGAATACTTCAGCATAGGGTATTTTAAAAGAGGCCAACAGTTTTAGTGTGTTGCTTTATTCAAATTAGGCATTTTTAAGGTTAAAATCTTGATTCTTTTCTTGCTTGAACTC
Source organism: Graphiurus murinus (assembly GCA_004027655.1). Taxonomy (NCBI): domain Eukaryota; kingdom Metazoa; phylum Chordata; class Mammalia; order Rodentia; family Gliridae; genus Graphiurus; species Graphiurus murinus. The sequence continues at coordinate 71,559 of PVLC010000287.1, forward strand.
ATACATACTGCTATGATATATGTCTCTTAAGGAAGAACCAAAAAAGAAAAGCTTGACATTAAGGCAAACACCTATATAATGCTACAAGTTATGACAGAGAAATATAAGGTTTTTGAGTATGTGTGATTTTGAATCAGAAAAATATCAGCTATTATAACAATGACAAGTTGGAGAATGAAGATTCTTTGAGATGCCCATGGATCTGTGTCAAAATGGATGTATATTGCTTAGAGACTGCATTACTGTATTTACTAACCACCAAGTTATAAAATGTGATGACGTGGCTGTAAAAAGATCTGTTTTTAGACATGGCCACTTTTCCTTTTTAAAAATTTATAAAATGATGAAATTTAGGGGGGAAATAGAAAATTTTGGAGAAGTTATTTTATGTCTGATCAGAAAATTTTAGTAGTCCTGGATTCAATATCTTCAATATAAGTGATGACCATATTTCATGACCCTTTTCAAGTGCATTTTTGTATTGAAATGTTCTAAGTACATTTTAAGGTTGATTTATCACTAATTGCATGTTATGGATTACCCAACACAGGAAGGGTAAGCCATTATTTTCTAGCATTTCCCAAGCATTTCTTATCATGGCCTCTAAGAAAAAGTACTGTCAGATTGTGCCCAAGTTCAGCTGTGATTGCAAACTGATGAACATTTACTGATGAGCTTTCTAGTGTATGTTCCAAACAAGGAATGTTCCAAAGTGTCATCAGTTATTTCTAATATGTTTGAAAAGATGAAACAACCAGAGTGCAAACAGTTCAGTGCCCCTGCTTTTAATTCTGCAATATTTTATTAGGAATGCCTCATTAAGTCACATTATTCTGCAGCTGTTTTGTTCATTGAAAATTCAAGTGAAAATAAAGAACTTTACTGTGCAATGCAGCTTTTTGGTTTCTTGGTGAAAAAAAAAATCATAAGTTGAAGTAAAATAAGCATTAAGCATAGCCCCCTTTGATCTATGCCTGACATTTACAAATGCAATCCATCAATCTGTTATTAGTAAGGCTCCATCAAAACAAAGAGAAGAAATGCATTAATACAGACTGCAGTGAGATATGAAGGCCAAGGCAGCTGAATCAACCTCATATCTGGCCCACATGCTTGCATAGTATTTCACATGATATATCTTGCTGTTGAGTCATTAATTTTGTAATGCCATGTAATATGATGAATTTGCCATTTTTTGAAAAATCTTTGATTAACTTTATTGTGAACTACTTGGAGCAGATTGAACTATTTAATTATTTCACTGAAAGAGAAGGAATGATGTTACCATGAGTTACCTTGAATCTTTTTAGAGGACTGTTTTACTTTAGGTTTTGAGCACAGTGTGAGATGTGTGGTAGACAGGTAGGCCTAGCAAAAAGAGACTTAGAAGTTAGTGGCTGTTTTTCACTTGGCTGCTGACTTACTGAGTAATTTTCAGAAGGTCTGATTCTTCTCATTTAGTCCAGTGATGCAGCGTCTTAAGTAAAACTAATAATTTTTGTCTTCTATTTTTTATTCTTAGAGAAATTTTAAAAAGAATGGTTAGCCTTATAATGTGAAGAACATACATTTCTCTATAATACCTGTCTATACAATTTCTATATACCTATATATCTACACACGTTTTCATGGCACCCATATTAAATACTGATTTTGTGTTAAAGGGTGCAAATAAAAAACTTTATAAAAAATCTACATTTTTAAGCACATAATTTTTCACTATTTCATATGATTTGAACTGCAGTACAACTCTATCCTTAGTTTAACGAAGTCATTTATAATTAAGTTTTACTCTGAGCAGTTGCTATATAGGGTATATTTGTTCTTCAGTGTTTTTTGTTTTTGGAGATAATTTATTTGCTAGGTTACAAATGCCAACAAACAAACAAACAAACAATTTTACCTTCCATGTAGGGACATTTTGGGATGTGTTTATTGCTACTACAACTGGGACTTCTAACACATTTTAAATACTGAATATATCTATATGCTGCCTTTATTAAATATACTCCCCACAGCCCAAAATAAATCATTGGAGCGTACTATTGTGGTTTGCAAATGGTATCTACATATTTTCCAGAAACATATTGATACTATATTCCCAATTTCTGTTAGATTTCCGAAACACACCTACTTCCTATGTGTATACCATATGTTTTCATCCTGGCTGTATTGATAGGCAAGCTATTCACTGGAATCGGTGTAAACCCAACTGTTTAGGCAATTGATTGGTATCACCATTGGAAAATCAGATGAAAAGTGAATATATAAGCTATAGGGAGAATATTCTGTTTTGTTTGCAGTGCCCATATGGGGTATGAAATGTAACTAAGAAATCAGAGCTTATTTGCTTATATTAGATAAAGCCCTTTTAATCACTTCCTTCAGTCTCCTAAATTACTCCACAGTGGCTATAATTGTTTTATGATTTCCCCTGAATCACCAGTTAGCAAAGGTACATTTCCTTTTCCCCTAGCAGCAGCATATATACAGTCATTCAATTACATTTATATTTATATTGCTTCTTTTATACAATAGATTTTGGAAACTCCTTACCATGAGATTCAGTAGTGACATAATGCTGCATTCTAGCAATTACGGTGAAAGGCTGAATTTAGTAGTTTGACAAAATGGAGACAACTAAGCCAAACAAGTTTCCTTCTCTCTTTAATCTCCTTGTGCTAGTAAAGCTAACTATCCATGTGAAGCCCAGAGAGTTCAGTGTAGCTTTTGATGAATGCAAAGTTTGTTTTACTAAATATTTTTTTTTTCTGTTTCGAACTAGTCACTGTGTAATTGCATGCATGTGAATGGGCAACTGTGTTGCCCTTTAAAGGTCACATAAAGATTCTAAACCTTCCAATTTGCAGTGTTAATTGCCTATGGCCTCCTATTGCTGCACATGAAGCTTTCTGTTGAGCTTAATAACACAGAACAACTCTTTGCCTTTCTTTGGTGGATTAGGTAGCTCTTTACAAACAAACCTGTAAAAGTATTGGTCTACTAGACAGAAGATTTTTGGAAAGGCATGTTTGCATTTTGTAATTAAAGTTTTCAAGTCAGCATGGCCTGGGCCATGAGGAGACAGACATTCTTTCTGGAGCAAACAACCTATCATTTAAAATTATTATCTATATCTTAAAATTTTGCGGTGGTTTTATTTGATTTGGGACTGCGTTCTGTTACTTTATAAAATGTCCTTCTTGGAGATTCCAATGGGAATGGTACTTAAATATGCAAGGAACTAAATATGCTTACTTTCTTCCGATGCTCCCATTTTTCATATCTATAATATGCTTGCCCTATTATGAAAAAAGCCATATATATAAGGAAAGCAAGGAACATTATTTGTCCCAGTTTTCTTTTCCTGGCTTCATATTCTTTGTTTTTAATGGATTGGATTAAGCAAAGATAGGCAACTATAACAGTGTTAATGTGATTATAGGAATCTAAATAACAAAACCTCAACTGAGTGATCAAACGAAGACTGTTAGAATAGCCAGGCATGGTAGTGTGTGTCTGTAATCTCAGCATTTGGGATGCTGAGACAGAAGGATTGCAGGTTCAAAGCCAGTCTTAGCAATTTAGTGAGGCCCTCAGCAATTTAGCAAGACCCTGTTTCAAAATAAAAAATAAAAAGATCTGGGTATGTAGCTCAGAGGTAGAATGTTCCTGGGTTCAATCTTCAGTGCCCCCCCCCCCCCACACACACAAAACCCACAAGCAAACAAAGCAACAACAACAACAAAAACCAACACCAAACAAGAGAGAGACTTTGTTAGAATATTAGAATATATTCTTTGAAAAGACAGGCTCTAAAACTTGGTTTACTGAAATGACAGAGCATTTGGTTGATGGAATGAATTTGTGATTACTCCCATCAGTTGAGAATCCAGAAATGGCCAATTTGAAACATTTGAGGAAAATAACATATATACTGTTATATTTTTTATCCGTATTACCTTATGGGCAATTCCAAATTCACAAAGGCACAGTCCCAGTACCTCTTTATTTAAGGTTGAAAACCCTCATTATCATTATCATTTCTTTGTTTAACTGTGTTATTGATATATGTGAATGGCATACTCAAATTTGTGGGTGATGGAGTGTTGAGAAAATTTCTTCTTAAAACTGGCCAGCAGATAAAGTAGCAATGATCTAGTTTGCCTTTTGTTTGTATTTTTCTTCAGAAAGTTGAGTTGAATTGAGCGAAATAGCTCTAAGTTTAGTTCTTCTCTTTGATGATATATAAAGAGAAAGGAAGTAGATGATCCACAGTTCTGTAAGGCAATCTAAAGGTCAATGGGAGAGTGAAGGAACATTGAAATCTCATACTCCATAAAGCAGGCTCCTTTTTGGATAGCTTCAAGTTCAAGCAAAATATCTAAGTTTTTTTTAAGGGTTAGTTCTTGGAAAGTTGTATGAGAGTAGTTTCCTGCTAAAATACGTTTTTGCCATTGTTACAAACCCCTTTGAGACTCATGGTTGGTGTGTTATTAAAACTATATGTTCTGAATTGGGTCAACATTTAGAATTTACTATTTGAAGATATATTTTTCTCCTCACATCATTTTTTGAGTGGTTAAGATTCATTAGCTTGCTATTTCACTTAGCAGATACATTTTGAAAATGACTATTGTACAATTGATGTGGTGCAGTGGTGAGAACTCTGGAGATGTTTTTGTTTCTCTAACAATAAATAACCATGCAACTACAGGAAAATCACTTTATTTCTCTGTGCCTCAGTTTCCCAGTAATATATTTTTTTCAATGCAGTTTTCAAGATGATTGAAAATATATTTTTTTCCATGCATCTGAATTTATTAAGCATCATGGTACGGAAGTACAATAATATTGCATGACATACTTTTGCCTCAAAGAACTTACCTTTTTGTTTCCTACAGTCAAGGGGCATCTAGCATACAGTTCTGGGCACACCTGTTAAATGATTTTCAATAAGTAAGTAAATCTGTAGCTTTTTAAAATCGGATGGTGATGATGATATAAATCATGATTATGGTAGAGACTAAGAACAATAGACCTGGACACCTAAAATTGAGTAAAACTAAATTTTACAATTCAATTTAGTTCTGCTGTTTGGTCTGCATGATGCTGTTTTGTTGTGAGACCTGTTGTGAGAGGCCATGGGTCTCAGGCTTGTTAGGGTTATATGTCCTTGCTCTACTGCTGTTTTTCATAATCACTGAAATAAAATGCTTTGACTTGATCAGCCCAAGTAGAAACAGGCTAGCAAATGAATACTATTAATATATTATCTGATAATAAAACACATTCATTCCAAATCTTCAGGAATTTTAGGAAAGTCCATTTGCTTGTTCAATAATTTGGCACCACCAGCCATTTCGGCTATAACAAAAATATAGACTGGGAGGCTTATACATAAACATTTAGTTGTCATAGTTCCAGAGGTTGGAAGTCCAAGATCAAGGTGTCAGCATATCTGACTGGTAAAGGTCAGCTGCTAAGCTTGAAGGCAGTCACCTTCTCATTTGGATCCTTATGGGGAGAAAGAAGGAGGGGGGATAGATAATCTCTCTTAAGTCTCCTCTTATTTATTTATTTATTTATTTATTTATTTATTTATTTATTTATTTATTTATTTATTTATTTATTTTTGCCGTACTGGGGATTGAACTCAGGGGCATTCTACCTCCGAGCTATACACCCAGCCCTATTTTTAATTCTTTATTTTGAAACAGGGTCTCACTAAGTTGCAGAGAGCCTCACTAGGTAGCTGAGGCTGGCCTCGAACCCGGATCCTCCTGTCTCAGCCTCCCAAATGCTGGGATTACAAGTGTGTGCCACCATGCCCGGCTTTTAAGTCTCTTCTTAATACGAACAAAATCTCACTGATGGCTGCTCTACTCTCATGACTTAATTATCTCTCAACATCCCCCCTCATTCCAGAGGCCATCATATTGGGGATTTAGGCTTTAACATATCAATTTTTAGGAGACCTAAGCATTCATTCTATACATAGCAAGAACTCTCTTGGTGCTTGGGGTATCTCAGTAAGCAAAAAAAGACAAGGACATCTATGATCAGGGAATTTGCCATTTAGTATATTACTTGAAGTTTTGAGATGACTCTATGGGAATGATTCAGTAATATATTATGCTATATATGCTTTTTCTAGTAATTCTTATTTATACTGAAGAACAGGTCTGAAAAGAACTGGTTAAATAGTTAAAATGTCCAAGTTGGCATAGATTGTGAAGAAAAATGTCATACTACATATTTAAGGTAAGGTATGTAATGCAGTACGTTGACTCCAGCTCACAAGGTCTATCATCAAGTGGAGGGCGAGGAACCACAATACCTGATTTCAAATTATACTATAGAGCTATAGTAATGAAAACAGTATGGTATTGGTACAAAAACAGACACACAGACCAGTGGAATAGAACAGAAAACACAGAGACAGTTCCTCATACTTAGAGCCAGTTGATTTTTAACAAAGGAGCCAAAAACATATGCTGCAGAAAAGATAGCCTTTTCAACAAATAGTGATGGGAAAACTTGATATCCATATATAGAAGAATGAAATTAGACCCTTGTCTCTCACTTTGCATAAAAGTCAACTCAAGATGATCAAAGACCTAGAAATTAGACCAGAAACTTTTGCAGTTACTAGAAGGAACAACTCTCCAACATATAGCCACTTGTAGAGACTTACTCAATAAAACTGTCAAAGCTCAGGAAATAAAATTGAGAATCATTAAATGGGATGGCATCAAATTAAAAAGCTTCTGCACATCAAAGTATACAATCAAGAGTCTGAAGAGAGAGGTTACAGGATGGGAGAAAATCATTGCCAGATAATCCTCTTATAGAGGATTAGTATGTGGAATATGCAAAGAACTTAAAAAACTTAACACTAAAAAAACCACAAAAACAGCCCAATCAAAAAACAGGCAACTGAATTACACATATGGAACGATTTTGTATCAGAGACCTCAGGTGCCATAGAGCCTATTTAAGGACTTGCATGCTCAAACACCTGTAGGAGTCAGGCTGAGATGTAAGTGAGTGAGTAGATGTGGAAGATGACAAATGGCAGTTGAGAGCCTCTGTTGCAGTGCTGGGGTGACCACAGGGAGTGATGGAGATTCTGGCCAATATCTAATTGGGATAGCCGAGTCTTGGCATGGTGTTGCTATGCTGAAATGTGAGCTTGGTGTTGCCAGATTTCCTGATTTGGAGAAGAGACCTTGGAGAAGAGACTTTTTAATAATCCAGATCTATAAATGTCCCTGCATGGGTCAACAGACATCTTGGAGGCCATAATCAGGGTAAAGACCATAAATGTGATGCTGTTGACAGAGGGGGGTATATGAGGACAACTGCTTAAAGAGATGTGTATGCTGGTCTTTAATCCTCCAGCACCACTTGCATCTGGAGCTAGGGTGGTTGGCAATAGGGCTCAGCTGGAGGGGCTGATTTAGAAAGATGAGTGGCTCAAAATGGCCCCTCTATTTAGTTTTATTTCTTCTCTTGACTCATTGTATAGTTGATAATGAACTCATTCTGAAGTTTGGGTATACCTTGGAGGCGTTAGGAAATCTACCGTGAACGCAGAAGTTTAAATTTACGCCAAATATTTGAGGTGGGCTCTGTTCACATGCCTCCTTCCTTAGATTAGTGCCCCTGAAACTTTAATGTATATACACAAATCACTTTGGGAAATTTGCTAAAATGTAGGTTCTAGAATAAAGCCTGAGGCTCTGCATTTCTAACAAGCCCCCAGGCAAAGCTAATATTGTTGGTTCATGGACTATTGTTTGAGTTGTGAGATTTTAGACAGTATTTTGCTGTTGAATATTTCCATGGATTCAGAAAGATGGGAGACTCCAACTCTTACCTTTTAGCAAATTTCTCCCTGCAGTAAGCAGCCTAACCTGGTCACCAACTCAATACTTTTCTCAAAGACTCTTTCATCTGAAAATAGAATGCATAAGTGTTTAAGTTTCTAGTCTTCTATTTAGAGAATATATTTTCTCCCAAAACATAAATCAGAAATTGTCTGTTCCTCACATATTAATGCAAGTTTGGTTGATTTCTTACGGTTTGAAGCAATAAGTTTCTTTCATAACAAGGCATTATGTTATACACAGATAGGGTCTAGCATAGCAGGTTAATTTTAGCTTTCCAAATTAGTTTTGAAATTTCAACAGTAACTGCTCACTTTTTTTTTCTTTTACTGGTGCATTGTGATAGGAAATGCATGCATACAACCCATGGAACATTTCCCTCTGGGTCCCACTCCCCTTCCTCTCCTACCCCCACCCCTGTCTCTTAAAGAGATGAATCTGGAAGAATTTGTAGACATATTTAAACTACCATAGCCTGATAGCCAAGGCATCCCAATCTTTTTTTTTTTTTTTTTTTTGGTGCATTGTAACTAAAGGGAGGGGAGGGAAACACCCTAATGCACATGATGTACTTTCACAATCATATCAAAGTTAATCACTAAACTGAATTTGAGAAGGAGAGAAGGGGAGGAATTGGGGAAGGATTAAATGAGAAATGTGTGCATATATGCCTTTACCAGCTTGTACCTAACAAAGCTGCTCACTTTTAAAGTTCAGGTATTAAAACTTTGGCCATGATGTCTAGAGTTTTGTTCTACTTAAGTGGCATTATGAGAAGGTGGGAGGATGGCCCTGAAAAAAAAAAAAAAGATGTTATTTTCCTTGTGTGTTTAATGGGTTGCAACCTTAAAGTGACTATCTCTTTTGTTAATTTTTTTTGTCCTATTAATCTTAAATAACTTTCCACAAGTGTTCCCTTTAGGATTGAAGACATAACACTTCTATGACCCAATACCCTGCCTCAAGCTCAGTTCACTGGGTAAAATGTTTTGTCATTGGTTTTATCAATGCTATGGACATTTTTATGTTTACTTTTGGTAATATATTAATTATGAACTGAGATTAGATTTAGACATGTCAGTTTGAGGGAGTGAAGTAATTTGTTTTTTCAAATTATATGCTTAATATAGTTTGCAATATTCATGCTATTAAATCTTAATTTCTTCTAAGTGCTTCTAAGTTTCTAATATATAGAGTAGCTTTCCTTATAGATAAACAAATGAAAGATAAAATGAATGATGAAATGAACGTTGCAAATTCATTTTACTGAATCTAAAGCTCTGTGAGGCAAACCCATAGATGTCTTATTTTTGTTGGTTCCCAGTGCTTAGCATAGTGTCTGGTACATAATAGGTACTTAATAGACACAATGAGAGGATGATTAGTAGTTACATTGATAGAAGGGTGTACTTTTTGTACATTTCTTCAATATGTGAGGAAGTATTCTGTGAAGAACTTTCATTTATTCTAGTTGTATATGTGTAGGGGGACACTTATTCTGATCTATATTTTACATCTCTAATTTGAATTAAAAAAACATATACATGCTAGGCAAATGTATATGACAAAAATAAACCAAGAATACTGACCAGAATTCCCATTGTTTCTACATTTTATTATAACCTGGAGATTTAGAGACTACATATGCTTGCAATTCTACCACTGTATAAATTAAATAATGTTTGTCAATGTCAAATTTAAGTGTTGTTAATCACATATGGAATATATTTTGATTGCTCTTGTCAGTAACTTGACTCATCATTCATTAGGGAATTTAAAGCCATTTATCCTTATCTACATACTTACCATTTTCATAATTTATCATGAACCAGATTTGTTCTTTTAAAAATTTCAGTAACAGTATTGACTGATACCATTGTTCTTGGCTTCAGTGATATTGAAAATTTCTGCTGTTCTAATTCTAAATGATACAGGCAGTGTGCTTGCAAATATTTATTGATTTTATTTTAGTCCTTCTGGGTTAAGTAAGCTTTTAAGTGCTTGCTGCCATAGAAGATTTCACAAAGTTAAAACTATTTGACCATATTTGATTATTAAGAAAACCTGTGTGTTTATTAAATCCAAAATATTCAATTCATTAGATCATAAAAATTTAAAGCTGCATATTTTTGTTTTGCATTTACTTTGAAGGATTGCATTATAACTCTACATTAGCATTCTTATACTTAAAATCCTTGAATGTCTTTATTCTTTGAAGCATAAAACATATTTTTGGGGACTCTAATGATTCTAAAGACAAGCTTTAAATTGAATGGACCTAATTTTTCCCTGTATTATCCCAAAACACTGAAACATCAAATTAATATATAAGGTTATTGAGGTAGAGGTACTGTGGAACTTACTGAAAAATGTATACCATTCTTCTTTCCCAACTGAATTCCATTATGAGATTAGTGAAAAAACTTAGATTTTCAAAAATGGATTCCATTAAATGGAGTTAAAACCAAGCATACTGCACATTGGTGAATTTTACCCTGCAGCAGAGTCTGGGTTAAAGTCCTAGGAACCCTGAGTGAGCTATGGTATTCCTTGCTTATTATCTTTCCTTAGCATCTGATTAATCTAATGTTTAAGTGGACATCAGGGTTGGTGGTTAATATTTCACTTTACATTTTGTGACACCTGCTTCAGGTTCACTAGGCAGATGGTAAGGCAGACTGGAGTGAACTGAGAGTGAAAAGCAAACCGAGTTACTGGCAGTCTGGGATTGAGAGGTGTCAGAGTTAGCGTTTTGTAGGAATGATGGGGGAGCACTATTAGGTAGGGAGGCAGATGGAGGAAAAATGAGGGGAAAAATAGAGGTCAGAAGGGGAATTTGTTTTAGCTAGCATTTTTTTTTTTTTAACAAAGGAAAGGTGAAATTGACCTTTGACAGAGGTAAGAAATTAGACAAAGTATAAATGTAATTCTTGGGGTACAAAGAGGTAAAATGGCAAATGAAGACTATAGAGGAGAGAAAAATGCATTGAGCCAAACTGAATTTCCCCCCTTGGTCTTGATGAAACTCTATTCAAGAAAAAGAAATTTTTGTCAGGCCTTTTACCAATCCTAAGGTCAGGAATAATGGGTCCTATTGTGACCCTGCCATCAGATAATTGTCAGTCCTTGGGAAAATTACCAAGCATTTTCATCATTAGTTTTGTCCCTGGAAAATGTTTGAACTTAAATGATTACTTAGATTCTGTCAAGCTCTTTAAGTCAATGGTAACCCTATGCGCCTATGCTTCTGTCACTCGAACCTATCTTGATCACTGTCCTTTCTGTCTGCTTCCTTACAACTGTGAAATTCAGTTTTAAGATGACTTTTTATTTAATTTTCATTTTTAATTGACATAATTTTGTACATGTTTATAGGGTACAGTGTGATGTTCAGTACATCTAGACATTGTATTTTGATTAAGTCAGGGCAATTAGCATATCCATCATCTACAACATTTATGATTTCTTTGTGGTAAGAACATTAGAAGTCCTCTCTTCTAGCTATTTTGGAACACACATTATTATTATTATTATTATTATTATTATTATTTTTTGCGGTACTGGGGATTAAACTCAGGGGCATTCTACCTCCAATCTATACCCTCAGCTCTATTTTTTATTCTTTATTTTGAAACAGGGTCTCACTAAGTTGCCGAGTGCCTCACTAGGCAGGTGAGGCTGGCTGCGAACCCAGATCCTCCTGTCTCAGCCTCCCAAATGCTGGAATTACAAGCGGGCGCCACCACGCCTGGCTGGAATACACATTATTATTAACCATTGGCACCACCCTGTTTAACAGAACACTAGAACTTATTCTTCCTAACTCCTATCAGTCAATTCTCCAAATAATTCTTCTAGCCAATCTCTTTCCCTTCTCCTGTGGGATCCTGATGGCAAATATGTTAGATTGTTGGATTTGTCTCACATGTCCTTGCAGCTCTGCTTTTGTCCAATATTTTCTCTCCACTGTTACTCTGATTGAATAACTTCTTTTTTTCAAAGCATTTATTATTTTTACTGATATATAATAATTATATATATTTATGGGGTACAAGTTTTTATATATGTATACATTGTATAAGGATCAAATCAGTATATTTAGTTTATTCAACTCCTTATTTATAATTTTTTGTGGCAAGAATATTTAAAATTCTCTCTTCTAGCTATTTTGAAACACATCATAATTTATTACTAATTAGTCCCCCTACTCTGTGATAGAACATTAGAACTTACTCTTAGCTGAAACATTGTACATGTTAATCATTCTCTCTCCCATCCTCTCCTCTCCTCTACTCTTCCCACTTTCTGATAACCACTATTATACTCTCTATTTCTATGAGATCAACTTTTTAAGATCCTATATATGAGATCATGTGGTAGTTGTCTTTCTGTGCCTAACTTATTTCACTAATCCCAATGTCCCTCATGTTAATCCAAATGATAAATTATAAGAATTCATTTTTTATGAATAGTATTCCATATATATCATATTTGCTACCTATTTATTCATGGATGGACACTTAGGTTGTTTCCATATCTTGGCTATTGTGAATGATGCTACAGTGAACAGGAGTGTAAAGTTGTCTCTTCTACACATTGACTTAATTACCTTTGGATATATGCCCAGTAGTGAAATTGCTAGATCATATGGTTGTTTTATTTTTAATTTTTAAAGGAAGCTCCATATTGTATTCCATAATGGCAGTACAAATTTACATTCCTACCAGTAGTGTATAAGTGTTCCCCTCCTTTCACACCCTTAACAGCAATTGTTCTTTTTTGTCTTTTTGATGATAGCCATTCTAACTGGAGTAAGATGGTATCTAATTGTGGTTTTGATTTGCATTTCCTTGACAATTAGTGAAACTGAGCACTTATTCATATATCTATTGGCCATTTGTCTATCTTCTTTTTGAGAAATGCGTATTCAGATCTTTTGCCCATTTTTAATTCAGGTTATTTGTTTTGGTATGGCATTGCTAGACTGTGAAATTCTTGATGACAAGGACTGTGTTACAATTAACTCGTCCCACCCCAGCCTAGCCTTTAGTGAGGTATTTAGTAAATGTTTTATCGATCCTAAATTCTAAGTTATTTTCCTTTCCCTTCCATAAGAAACAACAAAAGTATTTCCAAAAGTGTAAAGAATAAACATATTTACATGGTGCTGTGTTTTTTACAAAGCACTTTTGTGCATGTGATTTCATTTGATATTTTAAAAGGACTGAGAGCTAGGGATGGATGCTATTGTGAATTCCAGGTGAGGAAACTTCGGTAAAGAATTGTACAGATGATGTAACTGGTGAGTTCCAGAGACTTTTAAGATTTGAAGCCCATCTATTGAGAGACAATTCTCCATGGGTCTTTCAGGACACTAAACATCCTCATGTTCCATAATAGCCTTTCAAGGGTGTTTAAAAAGTGACCAGCCTTGGAAAATACAGTTTCCCTCAGAGTCACAGGGCAGATTTGCTCACTGTCCAGCATAAAAAATAATCTTTGCCTCTAGGCCAAAAGGCAGATCTGCCTGTAGATTGTTGCCAATAATTTGGGTTCCTTAAGGCCAAGATTCCTCAGCTTTGATATGGACCAGTGCAGGTGCATCAGCCTCATAGCCTGCTTTGTGTCAAGTCACCTGTGGGACTTGTGGGCAAAGAGAAATGTACTCAAATGTGCAGTTGGTGCTACTTTCTCTGCAATGTATAATATAGTGCTCTGACTTTGGCCTAGGAATCTCGGGTTTCTTGCCAGCCTCTATAAAAATATGGTAGACTAACTTGTGAGTTTGCAAGTAGGGTAAAATCTCAGAGCCTTCATAGTTCTTGATAGTATCTCTTTCTGTCATATCAAAAGAAATCAGTGTTTCTTTGCCTAGTTTATTTATGTCCAGTTTAGTAGCTACTCTAGGTAAAATTACAACATAAACAAGTAACCTTTTATACTGCTGTTGGGCTTTTAGTCCCTTCCCCAACTGTGGTCCTGCTTCAGACCCACCCTCTTTTGATATTTGGAAAGATTCTTTGGTGACAGTACAGGGAACAAACTCAGGGAGAGGGGGCAGAATAGGAGACCAGGGAGGCCAGGGAGAGAGCTACTTCACTCTTTTCAGTGATAACTGGCAATAGTTCTTTTGTTTTGTTTTAAGAGGTGGAAGAAAGAAGGAAAAGCAGAGACAGTTTAGAGGAGGAGATGATCTGGGAGACTGCATTTGTGGGATGGGAGAGAAAAGAGTAGAGAATGAGTCCTGGCTTTAGGTGACAGGTGGTAGTTGTAGAATGAAATCTCCAAATCTACTGTAGTCTACTTAGAATAAGATAAATGGTTTCATTTTAAGCAGTTTGCGTTTGGATGCCCAAGAGGAAATGTATGTGAATAACAGTAAATTTGGTATGGCGTTCAGGACAGAATTTTGGTTTAGAGATACAATTTTGGGAGTCATCAGTGCAGGTAGCAGTTGGAAGCTTCTGAGTAGATGAGACCTCCTAGCCAGTGTTTAGAAATACCAAGAGAACACTGGGAACAATACCACATAAAAGAACCTCGGCTTTTAAAAATGTCTACAGGAAGAGTCACCTTTCTTTCTGTTCTCTCTCTGAGTGTCCAGCTTGCAGCAACCTGGCCTTATAACCCATGGGGTCCACTTTTGTAGCAACAATCTGTTTTCTAGAGAAGCTGATGGTAGGAGGAAGAGAGAGCCATGGAAGAAAGCAGGGAGCAGCCCAGAGTTCCCTATTTTCATGTTGCTCCTTGTTAGCCCTTGAATATTCTCATGTACCAAAGCTCTCCCCCTTGGTGGTTGTCATGGACAGGGACACTGTGAGAGAGAAGGACCGCCCCCCCTCCGCCCCTCCCCATGGTCTTTGCTTTCCATGGAGAGCTACAGGCATTTAAAAAATTAAACCCAAGCATTTACAGTGTGCCAGGCATTGAGGTAAATACTGATATGAACGATCTCTTTCAGGCACTCAGTAATTCCAGAGGAAGGTAGTATTCTTACTCCAATTTTATAAATAAGTGGCTTGACCAAGGTCACACAGCTTGCAAGAAGCAGAGATGAATCTTGAATTGGAAATTGCCTTCAAGGCTGAGTTTTTAACCTACAGAACTCCATCTCAATCATATTCATTGAAAAATTAGAGTTACTCTGCTTAGTAGAATGCTGATTAGAGAATTGTCTTGTATGAAATTATTTATATCTGGAAATCCTAAGTAGGACCTGTTTTATTTCAAGTTTAGAATTGTATCATTAAAATTACACTATAATATCCACAGCATTCTTTGAATAAGTCTCAGATTTCCCATAATGGCTTTCTATGATTCTCTCATTTTATTTGATGAAAAGCTTTAAGTTCTTAAGTAATGAGATAAAGAACTAGCATTCAAGAAAATTTGAAGAACTTATGTTATATACTCAAATATTTATTCCTTTGAATTGAAAATAAAAAGAAAAGAAAAAAGAAACCCAGCTCCTAAGCAAATGTGAGCTAGAGTGTGTCTTTTTCTGGAATTTAAATCCAGGCTGAACTGTTCTAAGACATTTATCTTCTAAAAATCTCTCTTGGGCTCTTTGGCTGTGTAAGAAATAAGTTTCTTGGGGGTGGGGTGGGAACAGCCTCTGCAGCAGTCCTGGTTATAGAATGTGGTTGCATTTGTGGAACATCAATATAAGACTAATTAGATGCTAAATGCTCGGTGGGTATTGAATAATGCAATCTTCTAATTTTCTGATTAATGACAAAGCCTCATGAAAACATTAATTATATTGGATGAGTTCAGACAATCCCTTTCTGAGTAAATCTTTTTCAAAATTAATTTTATTTGTAACAAATGGCAGAGTAAAACAGAAAATATATCTGTAAATGGAATTTTTCCTAGTAATATGATAATGCAGGCAGCAGACATTGTATGGTAATATGAATAGGAGGTTTCTATTCTTGAAGGTTATGGATGTTTTTAATATGATGACAACATCAAAGGAGGAGTAATGTTTTATAGCTACATTGTGTTTTCTTTTTGAGTGTCTTTGGAGCTGAATGCTGGAAAAAGTGAGAAGATATCCAATTTCTTCATTAAAAATGAGAGGTATCATTTTGCTTTCTTTGAAATGTTCCAGAACATATGTATATTTATTCTAAAAAGATATACATTAAAATTACACTATAATATCCACAGCATTCTTTGTAATATATATGTGTATATATTCCTATGTTCTTTGTATACATATTCTTGGTCTAAATTAGAACTTTTACATATAGAATGGAATAGTAATTGTTGATAACTTGCCTTAGTTATCAATAAGTTAAGTATCACTATAGATTGTACTCTAGAACTATAAATAGCAGTCAAAATTTCTATTTGGAGATAAGAGAAAAGCCCTCTATGGAAGGGAAGATTCAGAGTAATAACGTTTTTTTTTTTTTTTTTTTGCGGTACTGGGGATTGAACTCAGGGGCATTCTACCTCCGAGCTACACCCCCAGCCCTATTTTTTTTTTAATTCTTTATTTTGAAACCGAGTCTCACTAAGTTGCAGAGTGCCTCACTAGGTAGCTGAGGCTGGCCGCGAACCCGGATCCTCTGGTCTCAGCCTCCCGAATGCTGGGATTACAAGCGTGCGCCACCACGCCCGGCCAGAGTAATAACGTTTAAGGATGAAATTTCATTTGAAGAGACACTTTGTTGAAGATGATAGGGCAGTTTCATTTCAAATGATTGGGCATATGGCAAAGTGAAAATATATGAGGAGCTTATTAGAGATATACATACCTTCAGAAGAGAAGAAAAATGTGAATTTTGAAGAATCATGTAATCAGAACAATAAATGGACTTTTCAAGACTTTTTCTTTACAAACTAATTATAATTTTAATATAATTAATTATATTAGGATTTTGCATAATATTATGGTTCTTAAACCAGGAAAAAAAACCCCTAAGAGTGTATAAAATTCAAAATCCTACTTTATTAATGAGTTTCTCAAAGCCCAGAAAAGTAGCCAGACTTCATGAAGGATATGGAGATAGCAGCAGACCTGGTTCTGTTTCAGTTTCCCAGTGGGCTGTTTCCACTACGTGTGTTCTTTGTCAGCTTTTCATAGAATCAAAGTTCCAGAAAGGAGTTTGAGAGGGCACCTAATATATCTTGCTTTCTTACGCTGACTTAGAAGTTACGTTTTCATTGATCCAATTAGGGAGAAAATCCAGAGAGAAGGAAATGATGAAATTTCATTCAGTAGTTCATTCTCGAGTTAAAAACCCTGCTTATCAATGTACTCATTCATTCATTGTTTATGGAGCATCTATTGTGTGTCGGGCACTGTGTTGTGTGATGTGGGTAATTAGTACAACAGGTCTCCTTATACTCTTGGAGTGTATATTTAAGTAGATAAAAGACACAATATACTCACATATGGATATATACACACATGGACACATATTTGAAAAATATGTGTGTGTGTGTTACATGTATTTTCAAATTAGGACGAGTGCTGTATCAAAAAAGTCATCTTTAAATATCAAAAACCAGTATTATATCAGTGGACAGACATACAAGGGGGAAAGACTTTAATTCAAAATGAAGAATTTTATATTTAGCACCATCCAAAGATTAAGAGTTTTAGAGTGGTAAACTTCTAACACTGGCAGTGCTCACGAAAGTACAATTGGACAGCTCCCAGGAGAGCATTATTTGAAAGGCATTCAAACCTTAGATAGACCTTTTATTAAATTACCTTTTTTTGAACCTCCTTATGGGTGAATTAAATTCTTTATCCAGTGGATTTGATTTCGCTTTCATTTTATTTGATCTCTCTAAGATTTGAACTAGGTGACCACTCCCTTTCTTTCGAACTTGATTCCCTGCCTCTCCCTGTGGGCCAGGTGTATGAAACAGTTTTTGTGCTTCTCTTCTTATTTCTATGATCATTTCTTTAGAGTCTCCTTGCTGGCTCCTTTCCCCCAGCCTTTTCTTGAAATATTGGTATTCTTCAACACTCTGCCCTTGGTATGGCTGGCATCAACATATTTCCTTATTGATCTCATCTGTTGTCATTACTCAACTGCTACCTGTGTGTCTATGATTTCCAAATCAAGGTTCCTGGAAAAACCTTTTCAGTCTGATTATCCACCTGTATACTGGCCTCTACATCTGGATGTCGCAAAAAGAATCTCAAACTTGACACATTTCAGATTGAACTAATTCCCTCCTTTTCTCCCTCTCTTTTCCTTTACCAGTTCATAATATTTAAATCTGTCCAAAGACTTAGAGTTTTTAAAGGAAGTGGTGAATTTCCAATACTGGGGATTGTTGGATACTTACTACCTACTAGGTCATGTGGAATTCAAGCCCTGACTTTAAAGACACACATCTGGAATATAATCCATGGCATGTGTTAGAAATTTAATAATTGTTAAAGAGATGAATGGATGGAGTTTATATTATATGCTGAGGCTACTTTCTTTTGTTTTGCTTTCTAGGAAGATGAGACCATTTGATGTGAAAGGCTGTAAAATGGGCTTTTGTATACATTTTAGGTGTAGGATATCTTCAAGGGAAATCAATGAAGAGACCCTTCAAGGATTTTTAGTTTTGGGGAATCTCCTTTTTTCCATGTATATAGTAAAAATATGAGACTAACATTTATTGAGTACTGTATACTGGGAGATATCCTTAGTTAGGAACCTTAACTCATGCTAGTTTATTTGTTCCTTACACTGACTCAAGGTCCAAGGATCAGTATCAATATTCTAATTTTTTTGACTAGATAATTGAGAGTCAAAGAGGTTAGGTACCTGGCTGAAGGCCACTGAGCTTATGAGGTGGCTGTGTTTTGAATTTAAAGGCAAAATCTTACTCTATCTCCAATTATTTTCTGTAATTTTCAAGTTACTAAAATTATTTGGCATTTTAATTCTGTCTTCATCTAGCTCTGAGTGTGCAGTTCGTATGTATTAGGATGTCTACTTTATGTTTTTAATGGGCATTATATCTACTTTAAAAAAAGGGCAGAAGTTAGCCCCTACCTTGAAAGAGCTTTTGACACACCAGCGATAGTGTTCCTGAGCACCCTGTTTGATCCATCATACATACTGTGGAAAAACATTTTAAAATGCTGTGGATCCAAGATTAATGCAGATCCAAGATTAATGCCTGTGGCATCTCATTTCTCCTACTGAACTATTGCAGTTATATGATTTTGAAAATTCTTTTTGGTGTATTAATGGCTATATCATTCAAGTAATATCAGAAGAGACCTCTCTCTAGTTGGAGCTATTGGGGCCCTCTTTTGGACACATACATATCTATTACATCTAATAGATATAAATAGATTTATATCTTTTAGGACATCTACCTTGTTGTATTGAAATTGCTTGTTTGCCTTAGACCTTAGGTTATATGATACTTAAAGGCATATTGGCATATTTCCTGGTATGTTGTTGTCCCTATTTGTAAATGTTTGTTGAGGATGAGGAAAGTAAGGAAGGAAGGAAGGGAGGGAGAGAGAGAGAGAGAGACAGAGAGAGAGAGAGAGAGAGAGAGAGAGAGAGAGAGAGAGAGAGAGAAAGAGAGTAAGGCATTATTGTCTTCTTTCATCTAAATCTCTCACTTTGTCAAAGAAGAATATTAAACTGGTCTGAAATGTTTTCATCTTTTGAAGAATGGTTTTCACTACATGCACTATACCGTTTTGCTTTTATGATAGTTTGTTTCAGTACATTTCCAGTTTCATTTAAAAAATATGTGAGAAACAATACAGTTGCACTCTGAACATCTTCCTAATCCTCCATTAATTTTTAAAAATGATAGATGTGGGCCTGTGGCTATTTCTTGGTATTGTAATAGGTTTATATATTTATTCTTACATGATCTCTATACTCTCCATATGCAATGCATTAAAAGGAGGTAAAAAGATTCTTTAAAGTATCCTGTAAATCTTTCATCTGTTGAGGAGGGGTGCCTTTTCTCAACAAATCATTACTGTCTGTGATGGTTTGAATTCGAATGTCTTTAGGAAGAGCTCCTGTACTAGCGATGCAAAAACATTCAGAGGCAAAATACTTGAATTAGTGCTTTAATATCATCAGTAGATAAATCTACTGAAGGAATAATAATCTGAATGGATTTACTGGATCATAACTTAGGCAGGTGGGACAGCATGGCTGGAGGAGGTAGGTCACTGGAGGTCTGGCGTTGGAGACTATATCTGTCCCTGGTCACTTCCTGTCTCTGTCTCTCCCTCTGTGTCTCTCTCTGTCTCTGTCTTTCTCTGCTTTCTGGCTTTTGTTCTCTGGCACACACCATGCCACCATGATGTCTGCTTTGTAGTTCGTTGACTATGGTTTATACCTCTGAACCCATGAGCCCAAATAAATCTTTCTTCCTCTATGTTGTTTGTGTCAGATTTATTGGTCAGAGCGACAGAAAAGTAGACTGAAACACTGTCTTAATCCATTTGAGTGGCTACAACAATACCATAAATTGTGTCACTTATCAAGATCAAGGCAACAGCAAACTTGGTGTCTAATGAGGGTCCTTTACTCAAAGATGGTGCTTCTCACAAACTCCCTTTAATTTCTTTTATAAGGATGGAGTCCCATTCATTAAGGCTCTGCCCTCTTGGTCTAATCACATCTAAAGGGTCCCACTTCCTAAAACTATTACCTAGGAGGCTAAAACTCCAAAATATGAGTTTTGGGGTGACATATTCAGATAAAAGGGAATGTCATGTCACAAAAGGTTTTTGGTTTTGCGCCAACTTTGTTCTAGTCATAGCTGTTATGTTCTTTTAATACTGTCAAAGTACAGACCTATGTTTCAGAACCTGCAATTGTTCTGTAATGTAAAATTTTAGCACAGTGGAGCTAAAAAAATGATGCATGGAGGATTTGCTTGCTTATATTTTTTCCTTTATCTTTTCTCTTCACATATGATAGATCATCTTCATGAGTTGCCTATTGGTAGAGAGGTGATGATTAATAGTAAAGCAATAGCAATGGTTACACTAAAATGACAATAATAGCAATGATAAAATATATAATTAGAGACAATGTGACACATTTAATGTGGCAAGTCATAACAAAGTGGATAAAATAATAGAGCTAGACTGCAAACCATTTATTGGCTTTAAAATATGGGCCAATCAAGAAATGCCATAGCAGTAAATTGAGTTAGTACATAACTATGACGCAACACAGATTTAAAAATTGTGGGTACACAATGTTCTTGGCTAGAGCCATAGAAATAGGTGAACAGCCATGGTGGTCTGCTATTGATAAAGCCCACATGAAGTTGAGGTTTTTAGATACATAACTGGTAGAGTAAATGAACAAATGGGAAAATGGTAGAACATAAAAGCAGAGTGATCTGGCTCAGGGTCCTGGCTAACTTGATGTACAAGTTGGAAAAGCTTCAAAACTAGTATTTCTTTCATGTCTTGGCAACATTTCAGAAGAAGGTACATCTTGACACTGGCTGTATGACTAGATTTCTTTCCTCAGTGAGATTGTATGAAGTACTCACCCAATGTGAGACTAATGATTTAATATCAAATTCACCTGACTTAAAAATATTTTTATTTATCATTGTGATGGTGATAATACTGGATTCTGACATAGAGTTTCTTTTGTTCTGCATTTCTAAAAGGATATCAATTATGTTAGCCCTCAAGGGTACTATTAAGTCTTGCCCCAGGGTCCTTAGAATTGCAGTTTTCTCTTCTGGTTCCCATAAATCACTGGCACAACAAGATAAATAAGAAGACAGTTATGGTGCTTTTAAAGAACTTGGAAAGCCACATGGTATACGAATGGTCTTAGAATATTTGATTTACTTTTTAGATATGTGCCTACATTGTAAAGTCAAGTCATTTCTATCTTTTCACCCCCCCCCCCATGTGGTACAGGAGATTGAGCCCAGGGGCATTCTACCATTGAGAAACCCTTTTTATTTATTTGTTAAATTTTGAAGTAGGGTCTTGCTAAGTTACCGTGCTGACCTGGAACTTAAGATCCTCCTGTTTCAGCCTCCCATGTATTGGGACTACAGGTATGCATCACCATGTCCAGGTAGGACTATAGTTTTAATTTGATTTCATTGATTTTATTCCCATATATTCCACCATGCTGTAAATCCTGGTTTATCAATGACAATAATATAATTGCTCGTTTGTTTTATCCCACAGAGTATGTACAATAATCTTCGTTTGACAATACCAACACTGCCACCAACAAATGATTACTGAAAGGATATAACATTAGTTATCAGTTTCTGTCTGGTTACAGTACCAACTTGATACACAGATTCATTGGTTTTGTATTGTTTTTAGATTTTAGAGTTTATTATTTTAAATTTTATTCTTCATTATGTAAAATTTTGTATTAAAAAACAAAGCATATTCATAGACATTTAGTTTCTGTTTCTGTCTCTTTCACCTTACTCTTTTCTTCCTCCTAAAAGTAACTTTAAAATCTCTTATCTTTTTAAAAATATGAGTTAGAATATACACACATAGATGTATATATATGTGTATGTATGAATATATATATATATATTTTTTTTTTATATTGAACCTAGGGATGTTCTACCTATGAGCTACACCCCTAGGTATATTTTATTTTTTATTTTGGAATATGGTCTCACTAAGATGCAAAGGGCCTCACTAAGGCTGGCCTCCAACCTGTGATTCTACTGTCTCAGCCTCCCAGGTACTGGGATTACTGTGCGTGGTTATATGCATATTTATATTTGCCTCCCTTATATAAATTATAGCAAACTTCGTATTTTTTTCTTGGTGTTTCTGGAGATAATTTCATTATATGCAGACATTTCTAAGTTCTTTTTACAGCTGCATAGTACTTCATTTTATGAATATAACATAGTTTACTTAGTCAGTCTTAATTGATAGGCATTTGGGTTTGCTAAAGAGAAATATTGGTTGAACTTATTCAAATTGAGGTTAAAGTTTTAGTTTGACTGATACACATTGGGAAGTACATGAAGACCAGGTTGTTCCCTTGGCTGTATCAGGGTTGGAATTTTGTAGTGCAACAAGGAGACAGAGTATGTGTCCTTGTGGTATGGCTCATGTAGCTTGACTTAAAACCATGTGGATATTGTGGTTGAAACACTTGATATTGCTTTGATTCTTCATTGTTTGGGATTATTGGTACAATCTCCTCATGGTAATTGTCTAAGCAATTCTTTTTAGGTTAGGTTTATTCCCAAGTATTTTATTGTTTGGGGGGGGGGATATCGTGAGTGGCAATGTTTTCTGGATTTCTTTTTCAGTGGATTTATGGTTGGCATACAGAAATGCTTCTGATTTTTTAAGACTGATTTTGTATCCAGGCACTTTACTGAATTCAGTTGATCAGTTCTATAAGCCTTTTGGTTGAGTTTGTTGGATCTCCTAAGTATAATATAATATCATCTGCAAATAGAGATAGTTTCAATACTTCTTTTCCTATTTGTACTCCCTTGATTTCCTTGAAGAATGGGAATGAACCTACCATATCACCCAGCAATACCACTCCTGGGTATCTTCTCAAAAGAATGGAAACCAAACTACCAGAGTAACGTATGTGTACCTATGTTTATAGCTGCACAATTCACAATTGCCAAATTATGGAACCAGCCTAGATGTCCATCAACAGATGAATAGATTACAAAACTATGGGGTATGTACACAATGGGATTTTCCTCAGCCATAAAGAAGAACAAAATTATGTCATTTTTAGGGAAATGGATAGGACTGGAGGACATTATGCAAGTGAGATTAGTCAGTCACAAAAAGTAGGATATTCTCCCTAATATGCGGAAGTTAGAGAGAAAGTGGGTCATAGGAGGGACTGTAAACAAAGGAGGAAAAACCTTAGATAAGTGAAGAAGCAACCTAACTGAGGTAGATGAGAGAGGAGGGAAGAGTGAAACACCTAAAGGACATGATGTACATACACAAACTTATCAAAGTCAGTCATTATGCTGGGGGGTGGGAGGAGGAGAAGGGGAGAAAATAGGGTGGGAACTGGGGGAGAGCTATGAGTGCTGTGTGCATGTATCACTCTACCACCCTGAACTTCATCAAGATGTATGATTACAATGTACCAATAAAAACACCCCCCCAAAAAAACCCCAGCATGGTATTGACACAAAACAGACATAGACCAATGGAACAGAAGATATGGAAATAAATTCACACACTTATAGTCAATTGATTTTCAACAAAGGTGCTCAACACATACATTGGAGAAAAGGCAGCCTTTTCAACAAATGGTGTTGGGAAAACTGGTTATCTATTTGTAGAAAAATGGAATTAGATTCCAGCCTCTCACCCTGCATAAGAGTCAACACAAGATGGATCAAAGACCTAGAAATTAAACAAGAGACTTTGAAATTACTAGAGGCAGGCGTAGGCCCAACACTCTAACATATAGACACAGGTAGAAACTTCTTCAATAAGGCCCCCAAAGTTGAGGAAATTTAAACAAGGATTAATAAATGGGATGGTATTAAACTAAAAAGTTTCAGATCATCAAAGGAAACTTTTAAGAGTCTAAAGAGAGAGCCTCCAGAATGGGAGAAGATCTTTGCCAGCTATTTTTCTGACAGAGGACTAATATCTAGAATATACAAAGTACTTAAAAGACTTAACCCTAAAAAAAGCAAAAAACCCAATCAAGAAATGGGCAATTGAACTAAATAGACACTTCAAAAAATGAGAAATACAAATGGTCAATAAATACATGAAAAATGTTCAACATCATTAGCAATCAAGGAGATCCAAATCAAAACTACACTGAGATTCCATCTAACCCCAATCAGAATTGCAATCATCAAGAAGTCAATCAATAAATGCTGGTGAGGATGTAGGGAAATAGGAACTCTTTTACACTGTTCCTGGGATTGCAAATTAGTATGGCTGCTATGGGAGATCAGTGTGGAGATTCCTTAGAAAATTGGGAATGGATCAACCATATAATCCAGCTATACCACTCCTGGGTATCATTCCAAAGGGACTTACATCAGAGTATTACAGTAATATATGCATATCCATATTTATAGCAGCACAATCTATAATAGCCAAATTATAGAACCAACCTGGTATCCATCAACAGATGAATGGATTACAAAATTATGGGATATACACAGAATGGAATTCTACTCAGCAAGAAAGAAGAACAAAATAATGCCATTTGCAAGAAAATAGATGGACCTGGAGAACATTATGGTAAGTGAGATCAGCCAGTCACAAAAAGTTCAGGATCATATGTTTTCCCTCATATGCAGGAGCTAGGGAGTAAT
Source organism: Graphiurus murinus (assembly GCA_004027655.1). Lineage (NCBI taxonomy): Eukaryota > Metazoa > Chordata > Mammalia > Rodentia > Gliridae > Graphiurus > Graphiurus murinus. The sequence continues at coordinate 96,746 of PVLC010000287.1, forward strand.
TGGGATACCAGAGGTACTTTAGATAATGAAGGAGAAACTCAAATGGAGTGAGGGAGGTAGTTTAGGAGAGGGTCAGGGAGAAGGAAGAGGGAAGAAGGAAGGAATGAAGTATTTTGTATGGGGAAAGGAGAAGAGTGGGCAGGGATCTGGGGGAGAATTCAACTGTACTACGTTATGATGTGAGACCATAATGCATAAATAAAAGTAAAAAAGAAAACAGACCAGCTGGCAAAATGTTAAATCTCAGGTCCCTAACTGAGTCCCTACTCAGGGAGTTTATATGATGATGTGGACTAAAGGCAGAGCCATCAGTTAAAAGGCTCTTGGAGGATAAGAACTGATGCTTCTTATCTTGATGGTGAGGAGCAAAGCTAACATGGCATCACTGAGGAAAGGAAGGAATGAAAAAGAAAAGAACAGAATTCTAGGTAGATTATGAGGAGTCAGGAGATGTCTCCATAGTTTGTCGACTGGAAGAATTATGGAACTACTACATTTTGAAAGTAAGGATTTTGAGCTACTTTTGAGGGAAATGTGATGATATAGATTCTGGACATGGTAATTTTTGAGATAATATTGCAACATCAGTGTGGTAACATCCAGTAGGAAACTGAAGATTTGTTGCTTGATTTCAAGAAAGATTAGGGTTCAAGATAAATGTTTTGAAGTTATCTGTATACTGACATTACTTGAGAATATATGTGATCTCTGAAAGACAAAATCTAGAAATAGAGAGGTGGAGATTTGGAAAATTCCATGCTTTGGGTACCTCCGGAAGGAAGGAGAAAGTCAACACAGAAGCCAATAGTAGGAGAGGCAGGGCTTGGCTTAGCCTGGTCTTGCTCAGGCTAAAGGACATTGTAGACAATGGTGTTAAATGGAACAGAAGTATAATAGAAGGTAAGGATTGAGAAAAAGACCATCAGATTTTGAAATTATAAGTTAATCAGGATAAAAACTAAGAAGGCTCACTACCTGAAGATAGAAGGGAAATCTAATCTTTATAAGAATATTTCATATGGCAACATAATTCATTATAATTGAAAAATATTTCTTTCAAGATACTGAGGGGGGACTGAATATTACACTAGCGAAGGAATCTGCAATCAAATTTCAGCTTGGCCACTAACTAGCTTTGTTGGGCAAATAATTTGTTGGAAGAGGAACTTGTGTGTGGCTATGAGTGCTCTGTCATTAGCTAGCTATTGTCTGTTGAGTCCTTTATGCCAGGCCTTGGATTTATTAATTTATATTTATCCCTTCATTTATGTGATCTTTCATGTCCTTTCTAGCTAATATTTTATGACTTATTCTGGAATGCATTTGAAATTGGAGACTACTGTGAATTACATAAGACTATGTCTAAATTTTTTTCTGCTTGAATTAGTTGCTGGTTGAAATTTTGAAAAATAATAATTATCTTAAATCTCCAGTAAATTGTGTATATGTTAGTGTCTAGGGCCAGAACCCTGGTTAGATTTAAAACCTAAAAATGTCCATGGGAAGTCGCACTTGTCTGAATTTTATAAAATATATTTTTATTGGTACATTGTAGTCTCACATTATAATGAAGTTCAGAGTGATAGGGACATACAAGCACATAGCACTTGGTGAGCTCCCCCACCCCTGCCTTCCACCTCACTCCCTCCTGTACAGTACATGGCATTCTTTTAAAGTAACATTATGTCTTGGATTGAGGACATCCCTCTGTGGCAGAACCCTTGCTTAGCATACTCGAAGACCTGGGTTTAATCCCTAGTGCGCCCCCTTAGTCCTCCCTAAAAGTAACAAACCCTTAATGCCTCAGGCTGCCTTGGCTTTTGTTGGCAAGCTTCAGTGCAAGGATGTCCTGAGTATAAAAATGTGTTTTAAGATGTGGAGGAACAAGATGAATGTTCTCAGGTTCAAGGAGGGGGCGGAGGGGAAGAGAGAGAGAGAAAGAAAGAGAGGAGAGTTGTTGAGAAATTAAGTGAAACTTTGGCTGCCCTTCAAAAACCTCAAGTTTACCAAATCACAGATCAATGGACTCAGCTTTTACTAAAACTTCTGAGAGAGAGCCCTATACAGAAGGACTCATGGCATAAGCACAGATGTTCTTTGAATTGTACTTGTGAAAACAAATCAAATACTAGATTTCTTATTCTACTCACTTTGATTGCCTGGAATAAGACTATTCATAAAATTTTCATTTTCTCTGTTTTCCAAAAATAAATTAGATCTCAGCTATGATTATAGAAGTATCTGTTGAAGTGAAGATCCTTTTCACGAAGTCCTGGCAAAGAGTTAAAATGCTACTTTTTTTCTTACTTTTCCCTTCTCCCCCCTAATCTTTGTGTTTTTAATGTCCCTATCAAAATATGACACGGTAATAAAAATGGTTATTGCCAATGGCCCCTTTTCACTTTGTGCAGCTTTTTGAAGATTCATTACAGTTATGATAAGCCAGTGGGGGATTTCCATTACTCTGGAGACAAACTGGTCTGTTTGCCATATTTAAATAACAGCCTCTCTCTAAAAGCATCTGTCTTGGAAGGCAGATTTTACAAATGAAAGAGGACATTCTGCGGGCTCTTACATTTCCGTGACTGCTCATTTGGTTTCAACAAATCATCTTTAAATAGGTAAGACACCTCCCTGAAAATGAGAAGAAAGGTCAAAGAAAGGCTGAAACCACTTGCCTTAGCCACTATGGGAGACTGCATGTGGCCCCAAAGACAAGGAGTTGAGAACAAAGAAATGCTTCTTTTAAACAGCCAAGCCATTTTTGTAACAACACCGTATGTTGCTATTAGCTGTTATGAAGATAAAACAGGTAACTGTGGTCAGCTAAGAAGCCCAGCTCTTAAAAACAAAGAAGAGTTGTTCTTGTGTTTCAGTGTTTGGAGGTTTTGTTTAGAGTTGAGGCACATTTCTATAGAATTGTAAATGAAGTGTAGCACTGAACAAACCCCTTCATATTCCTCAGGAAACAACCTTCTTAAGTCATATGTTACTCCCTTCAGAGACAAACAGAATGAGACAGTATTTTGTATCCATGTAGAAACTTTTTTTTTTCCATTCTGACACTCAGATTTCTGTGTAATTGCCCTGACTTCCATTATTAGCTCTGTCTTCCAAGTTGCTATGCATATGTGACTTATTTGTTTATTATTAATTTATTTATTTTGTGGTACTGGAGATAGAACCCAGGGGTATTCTACTTCTAAGCTACACCTCAGCCCTGTTTTTATTTTTATTTTTATTTTGAAACTAAGTTACTGCATGCTGGCCTTGAACATGACATGTGAAACCTTAATGTGATTAGATTACTCAGCGTTCCCCAAACATCCGCAAAGGAGCGCATCTTGTACTTGCAATGTCACCTTCTTTCATTTCTGTCTTTGAAGACATCTTCCCCATCCTTCAGCGTTACTTTGGATGGTAGCATTTCTCCCATGAACTCTGTCAGTTCTCAAGCAGAAGTGGATCATTTTTAATTTCAGTGGAATGCCACATATATTCATAGAGTAAATATAGAATTCTCTTAGTTGACCTTCACTGATCTAAGTTCCTTTTAAAAATGTAATATTTTATTATTCTATGATGTCAGACATCGAGAGGAATCTCAGAGAAGTGGACAAGGCAGTGCTTGGGGCCAGCTCAAGGGTGCAGTGGACTGTATTCTGTGCCTAGAATTCTCCTGGGTTGGAGAAATATATCAAAAACTAAAAATCTTCCTTCAACTCAGAAAGCTTCTCCACAAAAGGTAGAGGAAAGAAAACAGTTTTATTATTGAATAAACATTAAACAAAAAAGTGATATGCATCACAGGCAAGCTGCCAAGAGATTGCAAAGACAGAGAAATCTCAGTCTTTCCTGCAGTCAGTCAAGTGCAACCCCTTCCATACTATGTTTTCAAAATAAACAATAACTAGTCCTCAGGTAAGAGGACTTGACAGCATCATTTGCCACACATGTTTCATCCTAAGTATGCGTGGTAATAAGCTAACCTGGGTTAGCTAATTGGCTTTGTCTAAATGAAAGATAAACTTCTCATATCTTTGTGACAGTAGGTAGTTTAACAAATTAGAGCAAGATGCTGACCCATTCCATGCTCCTCAGAGACTGGGGGGTAGGGGCTCTATCTTCTTTGAAGTTTATATTTCCAAGAGAAGGTTCTCAGGTCCTTGAGAAAGACGTTCCTGGTCTTAAAACTAGCAAGAGGCTTATTTAACTATATATATGTATACATATACATATATATATATATATATATATATATATATATATATATATATATATTTACATGTGTTTCAAAGAGATGGAAAGTACTTATAATTACAAGAGAGATATTGGTGGGGAGTGTCTCTTCCTTTAATTTCAAGAAGGAGGATTAAGCCCTTTTAATTTGCATTTGCTCTTAACTCCAGGGCAGCAAGACTATTTTAGATGCCTCTCACAGGTGAATAAGGGACACAGAAATTGATAAGGACCATACTATAGGAGATAGATTTGCCTCCATTCTCATAAGCACTTACAGCTGATCATACTGGGGAAGTCAGAAATTGGCAGTAAGAGTGTGTATTTTTTTTGTATGACACATTACTTGCTGTCATGAAGTTATGCATGTTCCTCATCTTCCTTTCAGGACTTGAAGTCCCTGGGTGGCAGGCAAAAACAACTTATTATTTTCCAACTCCTTTGTATTTGATAACATTTGGTACTTACTGTGACTCAGGCACTGTGCTAAGGGCTAGGGGAATAAAAATGAATATGAAGAGATCACAGTTTGGTATGAGTAACCAAGTAATTGCTACGAAATGGCCAAAGCCTTTAATAGAAGTATGAACAGAATGCTCTGAGAACTCAAAGGAGTGAGGGAGCAACTACTCACAGGATTTTGGAAAGCTTCCTTTACGAGGTACCATTGAACTTTGGCAGAAATCTCTTCTATCTCTGCCTAGATAGACACTCATAGACACATTTGCTTTTATTTTTATTTCTTCTGTTTATAATCATCTTTTAGAGTTATAGAGCTGTCAAGGGGAAGAAGAAAGGCCAGCAAAGACATATCTAATAGGGGAAGGGGCAGTTGCATGGGTGGGTTCCCAGGAGATTTGTCAAAATGGACTTCCGATATATCCTCAACATTACTATTTGGCTTCTCCAGGCTCTCTTAAAGTCTTGAAACTGCATGGGACCAGGCACACAGAGGATGTTCAATCCTTACTTCTTGAGCTGAATGACTTGAGTAAGGGTATAGAGCTGAGAGTGAGGCTAGAAGACATGAGCATCAGGAGCAGGGCACTCAAGCAGTGTAGGAACAGCTAGATTGTGGGGATTTTAGGGCCATCAAACACAGTTTCCTCCACTACTTTATCTTGATTGCACTGAGTTTAGTTCAAAACTTGGGACTTGTTGGAAAATGCAAGTGTATTATTTAGATTCTGCTATAAAAATATTTATTATGGCTTTCCATTAAAACAACTTGGAGTTCTGACACTCAAAGGAACAGATTATTCCTTTTAGAATATTTCTTCCTGGGTTATAATTCCTAGATGGGGGAAAATGTATCCTACAAGGTACTTATGAATTTTATGATGCTCAGTCATTTGCCATAGTCTGCTCAGTTTATAGTGGCAGTTCTGCTGGTAATGATAGCGTGAATATTTTTTATTAATGGCTATTACACTGAATGTTAGTTTCTTCAGAATTATTAAAATACTTTGGTTAGTTATTTGTTTTGTTTCAATCTCCTCTGCATCCACCTTTAGGCAAGTGATTGACTGTAACATTGCATGAGGCAATACTTTATAGAAACAACTTGAGGGGTTTAAAAATGTTTTTTAGCCACATCTAACACATTTGGAGAAACTGAAGAGTTCTTCAGTGCCATGTCAAGTTATACCAGGGGGCAGGAAGAAATTATGTTTCCTCTATAATGAGTCTTTTGACAGCCTAAGTTTAATGATTTTTTTAAGAACTCCATATTGAATTAAGAATTCAGTTATCCTAGAACATGAAGATGTTAGCCACATGGTTTAAACATTATACATTATACATAGTATACATGTCCTGAATTGTCACACTGTATCCATAAATATATACAATTAAAATAATAATAAAATAATTCAGTTATTATATCTGTATAATAGGTAAAGTTTTACTAGCATTTTCTTTTAAACCAGAGTATTCAAAATAAAGATGAACATTCCTGAACATTCCCTTTTTCTTTTTTTTTTTTCTTTTTTTTGATGGTACTGGGGATTGAACCCAGAGGCATTCTACCTTCAAGCTACACCCCCAGCCAGATTTTATTTCTTATTTGGAAACAGGGTCTCGCTAGGTTGCTGAGACTGTCCTCAAACCTGTGATCCCTGTTTCAGCCTCCCAAGTACTGGGATTATAGGCATGCACCACCAGGCCTGGCTCAACATTTTGAAGAAGGTATTAGATGCCTGTTATCTCTGATACCTTTTCCTTGTCATTTGTACTGGTTCTTTAGACTGTATAAGTACATGAACCTTGTTTATATAATGGAGACAATAAAAAGAGGTTAAAATTCTATTTTGCTTTTAACTATATATGTTACCTTTATCCTTCTATCTTGGAGACTAAAGGTAGAGAGGAAGTAGACATTTGCTTAAAAGGAAAAAAAAAAAAAAGAAAAAGAAAAAGAAACTTGTCCAAATTGAGGCCAGTTATATTTTCACAGTGACTGGGCTGGGTAGGAAGGGACTGAGTTAGAACAGGACCAGAGACTCATCTGAGATGGAAGATGCAAATTTAAGAGATCTTAGTATTCTGAGTCCTTGGTCCAAGGGAGTTATCTTGTGGGTCTGAGAAAATTCACTTCATGTTGTTTCTATGGAGAATCGACAGGAGTTGGAAAAATACCTTCCTATATGCTAACAAACTATGAGGAACTCACCAGGAGAAGGTCTGGGTCAGCTTTTTAGCTGTTTTTCTTGAGATATTTAGAATCTTTTCCTCCATAGACTAGTATTAATAGAGTGTGCTTTAGTGAAATGTTATATAAAGAAGAATTATGATTTGAGATACTACCTATTGTGGACAAATCTATGCATCAGTTTCAGTTTAGTCCTTTGTAAATATTTTCTTATTACTTTGTCATATTTAAAGACTATGCTAAATAAAATTTGAATTAATGCAATTCAGAAAATTAACATTGAGATCTACTATTTGTTAGTTTCTATCTCTTTAGATAATACAAAATATAGAATGCTTATTGTGACTTAAAATTTATTTGTGATAATCATAAATGTGTTGATATTTTTCTTCAGAAAAGTTTTTAGGAAACATGAGTTTAACTTAGAGGATCATCAGAGCTGCATGATACATCACACACACACACACACACACACACACACACACACACACACACAATCTTCACTTAATATTTATGGAGCACTGGGCATGGTGGCGCATGCTTGTAATCCCAATACTTGGGAGGTTGAGACAGGAAGATCCGTGTTCGCGGCCAGTCTCAGCTACTTAGTGAGGCTCTCTGTAACTTAGTGAGACCCTGCTTCAAAATAAAGAATAAAAAATAGGACTGGGGTGTAGCTTGGAGGTAGAATGCCCCTGGGTTCAATCCCCAGTACTGCAAAAAAAAAAAAAAAAAAAAAAAAGGAGCATTTTGTGATGAACCCTGACCTAGGCACTGGAGATAGAACAATGAGAACAATGATCAAAGCAGACAGGGCCTCTTCTCCTTTTGGAATATTCTATACTAGTAGGAAGGCATAGGAGAAACAAGTTCAATAAGATATTTTGGATGTCAGATAATGGTAAATGCTATCAAGACATGAACATAGGGGGATGGTGAGTGGTTATTGCAGGGTGAGGAGGACTGGAGGAGGTCATCTACTTTTTTCAGGAAGGTCAGAGAAGTTCTCTGTGAGGAGGTGACATTTGAGCCAGCACCAGTATGACCAGGAGTCAGCCATGTGGAGAGCGAAGAGGGGACAGCCAGTACATTAGCCCTTGTGAGAACAGGCAGGTATGGCTCAGTGACACATAGCAGAGTGAGGGAGCCTGGCTCCGCCACAGAGGGTTAGTCAGCCATGGCCAGATGTGGGTATAGGTCACATGTTTTCAGATGTTTTCCAAACATTTGGCTTCATAATATCACTGACTGCTCTAACCCACACATGTTCAAATTGCATTTAATGTCCATATATGTTCTGATATTCAATAAAAATCAGATTACTGTGGCAACCGCTTCTTCATAGTGCACTGAAATTATATTGTCACGGAGACAGAATATTTTCCTTGTTTCTTTTTTTCCTGAATAGACTTATTTTTTTTTATTAAAAAATCATCTGTTTTCCAAACCATTTTCTGGTATGTGGAAAAATTTGTAGACTTCTTGAAGGACAAAAGTACAAGTCTATTAAATGTTCTTGGATATTAAAGATAATTTTTTTTTAAAAATTGTGCTTATTTTTTATAGTTGTTTTTCTCTTATTTTTCAAAAGAGAACATAGTACTTTAAGGCATTTTAACTCAGGAATTTCATAATTACTGTTTAATTTTATCACATGCAAATGAGGTGTTAGGGCATAGAGACCCCATTTTTAGATAAAAGAGTCAACAAAGGTAAATTATGTAATTAAATCAATACGGCAAAAAGTAAATAGAACTTAATACTTTGCCTTAATATTATAGGCCAAGCCTGAATCACATACCTCTCAATTTTTATTATGTAAAATACACGGGAAAAACAAATTGACCCCTCTTATTTGCTTCAGGTGTGTGTGTGTGTGTGTGTGTGTGTGTGTGTGTGTGTGTGTACATGCATGACCTAAGGTGCTTACATCTTAGGTAATATATCTATACATTGAATAAACTTAATATATGTTTTATCTGAAAGCCTTTTTCTATGATGTGTATGTACATGAACATAGTATAAAGTTTATTGCCCTTGGCAAAAATCAACTTTGCTGGCTTTATGGCTAACAAAACACTTTCAAACCTGTAATCCTTAATACGAGCTTTGTAAAGAATGCTGACACAGACAATGCCAGTTTCTATTCGTTTTCGTTCTCCTCTTCTTTAATAACATATCCATAATTACGTCTGGTCTGAAAATGTGTCCAACTTTAAAAGCCTATATTTTCTAACTTGCCTTGCTACCAGAGGCAGCCTGTAACACAATCCTAGCAAATGACCTGAAAGTGGAAGTCTTACTTGGATCTGGGAAGCTTTGTCTTTTCAATAAAGCCTCTGATCCATCTTCCTGCTCCCCTACCCTGCCCTTTTTTTATAACATAGACACCATGGTTAGAGCTGTTATTATTTCTTAGGACCAGAGCAAAAGGCCAAAGGAACTTTAGTGACCATGACCATGGCTTCCTTAAACCACCAAACCAACTGCAGCAACTTCTTACTCTAGACTTGTAGGAAAACAGGTAGTCCCCACGTTTTTTTACTTGGGAGGCTGAGACAGGAGGATCATAGGTTCCAGGCCAGCCTCAGCAACTTGGAGAGATCCTCAGCAACTTAGTAAAATCCTATCTCAAAATAAAAACAAAACAAAACAAAAAAACATAAAATGAGGCTGGGGGTGTACCTTGGAGGTAGAATGCCCCTGGGTTCAGGCTGCTGTGCCAAAAACAAAAACAAAACCAAAATACCAAAAAACACATTATTTATATCTCATGGTACAGTTTCGGTGATTTGACCAGAGCACACAACACAGTCTTTGGGACTTGAACATACCCTTTTACTCTGCATCCTGTACTCTTTTCCACCATACTACTCTGCTTTATTTGTCTCACATAACTGTTTTAGCATTTTGATTGTATGTTTCTGTTATTATTCTTCTTCTCTGAAAAATCTTGTCTAATTAGATCATAACATTTTCCAGAGCAGGGACTAAGGTTCCTCCTCTCTTATCTTTCCCTTATCACCCCATGCAATAATAGGATGTGCTAGGTTAGGCATCAGGGTGCTTAACCCCTGCCAGAGGCAGCTGACAAATCTGTTACTATTGTAGCAACCACCTTGCTGTGGGCAGCCACTGCCAGCCATCCCTCAGAAAGCCAAGCTGGCCCTTCTACCTTCAAACCCTAGATTTCTAATTTCTATTGTGAAAATTACAAGTCATTTTTTTAACTTAAAAAGTTATTGAATTTGCTTTCTTCCAATAGCTGGGTAAGGTGGTGGTGCTAGAATAATAACAAATAGATTCTTTTCATCGTGGAAGCTTACAGTCTAGTAGTGTATACAGCTAGTATCCCTCCGCTGTTTGTCATGCTAGACATCAACATATCCTAACACTTAGACATTTTTTGCCCTATAGCAAGGGTTCAGCACATTCTTGAGGACTGATTAAAATTAAAACGTGAATATTTCTGGGGAACTGGCTCCATTGTTGTCATATAATTTGACACTTCAATGGCTTTTAAATCTATGTCTGTAGAGCCACAATTATGCTGGTGATTTGGGCAAAAGCAATTACCCATGCAAGTAGCTGCAGCTGTGTACAACGAGGCTAAAATTATTCACTGCCCCCATCAGAGCTGTATGCCTCACTTCTATGGGAGAGCGACCCTGAATTTTAGAACAGCATAACACAGATCTTTAAACAGGAGATAAATTATCATGCAAAGGCGAACACTGTCAGAATGTTCTTGTCTGTCCTTCAGATCCATTTTAAGCAATTTTGGGTTCCAAGTCTCCAGAGAACTTGGGACCCCTTTATACCACAGACAAACCCCCAAATAAGTAAAACCTCTAAATGGGTTAACGATTCATACCATTCTAGTGGTATCATTTGGGTTAAAAGTGAATTCCTGAGTTTGGGGAGTGTCAGGAGTCTTCATCTTCCTGAGGGTCTTCCTATTGCTAAGGTGCTTTATCCATGTAAGAAATTAATATCATTTCACATTTCTCCCAGTAGTTTGCAGATCATATCCATTCTAAGTTTTTTCTCTACATTGTTTACTGTGCATACAAATGGTTTCTGAGAATGCGAATGTAATTAAAAAATGCTCTCTAATGAATGTGGTAGGAAGACCCTCCTAGACATTATCTCTCTTTCCCTTCTAGTAACAGTTGACTGCAGTGTAAGGATGCTTGCACATTTTCCAAAGCAATATCATGTCGTTGTGTATTTTACGGATAGGCCTGCTGTTCCAGGGGAATGCACTAAATCAGAAATGTCTGCTTTATTGAAAATATTTTGCACCACAGGCTTACATTGTGTTTCCTATTCCTCCCTAGAAACATAAACATCTAAAGGGCAGCATTATTTTGTTTCACTAGTTCACTGGGTAACTGTATCTGATAACTAAATGAAACGTAACTGAAGAATTTATTTCTTGAATCTTCTTAGTATTCCTAATCCCATAAATATACTTCTCCAAATAATATAGTCTACTTTAATGTAGGCATAGAAGTCCTTTTGGGCTAAAGGGTATGTAGAAGTAGAAATTTTTATTTTGTGTGCAAGATACACAAATCAGGGGAGAAAGAAATTGGTTTACTAACACTTTTCTAGCTAGAAAAGCAGAAAATTATAGTTGAAATCAGAGTAAACTGGCAAAAGGATTTTCTCTCAATGCCAATATAGAGTCGTGTTACTAAATTGGTACTAAAGTCTTATCATAAAGTATCAAGTCTTTTGAGTATGACACTAAATCACTATATATAAACATCAGATATTGCAAATGGACCAGATGTATTGTCATTCTTAACAATCTTCTGCATTTAAAGTAGAGAAACCTTTTCTTTTTGTAGAGAACACATTTCAGGCTTCTCTGCAAGTGACAAAATTTAGGAACACTGTCTCCCTCTGCAGAGAAAGACTTCCAGCTCAGGCCTCAGCAGCAAGAGATTAGCAAGAGGAATGCTAAAAAATAAATTAGCATTTTAAGCCGGGCGTGGTGGCGCAGGCTTGTAATCCCAGCATTCGGGAGGCTGAGACTGGAGGATCCGGGTTTGCAGGGAGCCTCAGCTACCTAGTGAGGCACTCAGAAACTTAGTGAGACCCGGTTTCAAAATAAAGAATAATAAAAAAAATAGGGCTGGGGGTGTAGCTCGGAGATAGAATGCCCCTGAGTTCAATCCCCAGTACCGCAAAAAAAAAAAAAAAAAAAAAAAAAAAAAAAAAGTAGTGTTTTAGGTGAAACTGCACGTGAATTTCTTATGGCTGTTTCTTGTTTGTTTGCTCTTTTGTTAGTTTGTTCTTCTGAGATGACAAGCCCATCAGCAGTTGGATGTGCCTATTTCAGTCTAGGAATGGGTTACCTGGTCCCATCGACTGTTCAGCATCTATGGGGGAAGAAGCATTTAGTCTGGTTCCATGTTCTGTCAAGCTTGACTCTGATTTGCTATAGTTTTGTTGACTTTCTTTTAGGGGCAATGTTTGTGGTTATAGCCTTTAGTATTTTTGAGTAGAGGATGAGTGACATGATCAGAATAGATCCATTAGGAAATTAATCTGACAATTCTTTGTAGGATGGAGAGAAATTCAATCTGTGAGATGATTTGGAGAGAAGTTCAGTCTGTGAGATGATTTGAAGGCTAAGTAGGAAGAATATAGTATAAGTTATCATTTCTCCAGGTAAATTAAAGCCTATGTCTTCTGTTACCACTACTAATGTATTTTACTTATTTATCAATAATCCCATATCTGTTTTCAAAAATAGATATGAGATAGATTATGAAGAAAAGTGTGCATACAAAGTGATCATGAAGCTAAAATAAAAGAACAAAAACTGTTCATCCAAGATCTCTCTTAGAGAAAGCATTACATTTTAATAATCTTTGTGCCCTTGATACCTATCACAGTGCTTAGCACCTAAATACTCAATTAATGTTGGTAGAATTAAAGGAGAACTGGGTGATAATTGGGTCAGAAAACACAGCATCTGAATATAGCTCCCCCCTCCCACCTTAAACGCTAAATTTAACTCTCAGTTTACTGGCTGCTAAAGGCAAACCTAAAGAATTACAGGTTTTTTTAACTATGTTAAGAAAAGGAAATACAGGAGATTTTTCTAACCCTCAGCCGTAAGGGGAGTTCATTGCATAGCCGTTTATATAGGGGACAATGGCCTTATCTTCAACAGCAATTTCACATAAAAGACAAACATATCTGTCACATTGCAATTCTTTTTTTTTTTTTTGCGGTACTGGGGATTGAACTCAGCGGCGTTCTACCTCCAAGCTATACTCCCAGTCCTATTTTTTATTCTTTATTTTGAAACCGAGTCTCACTAAGTTGCGGAGTGCCTCACTAGGTAGCTGAGGCTGGCCGCGAACCCGGATCCTCTGGTCTCAGCCTCCCGAATGCTGGGATTACAAGCGTGTGCCACCACGCCCGGCTACATTGCAATTCTTCATATTGATCTTGATGAAGGATTTTTTTTTTTTTTTTTTTTTTTGTGGCCAAATGAGAATTGAAGGAAGTTATTTACCATAGCTGAACACTGATGAGTAAATCTCATCATGATATTTTTGTGTGAGCACAGTTATTAACATATTGAACCCAGGAGTGCTGCATCAGTAAGCTATTTCCCCAGCCCTCATTACTTTTTATTTTGACATAGAGTTTCACAAAGACACTGAGCCTTCAAACCTCAGCAATCCTCCTGTCTCAGCCTCTGGAGTTCCTAGAGGTCTTTTTTTTTTTTTTTTTTTTAAACAAAGAACCCACATTTTACCAAGAGGTAGCCACTCTCTAGGATCTCAGGCTTTTTTTTAAATAAATAATTTTAAGGCTCCCAAAGAAAGATTATAAGGCGAGAGTCTGTATTTGATTCTTTTTTTTTATCCTGTTATATCCTAAAGAATTTAAGTCCTTAGTAGATATATTCCAGAGAACTCTCAGGGTCATGAAAAAGACAGCCCTTCACCTCTTAAAGCCTTTGATCATGCTTCTACTTGTAAAAGGGCGTTGAGTGGCACTTTTTGTATTTCCTGGGATTTAGGGACTGGATCTCAAAGCTAGAGACAGAGAGGTTAAGTACCTTCCATTCTTAAGAGGGTCACCCTAATGGGGAGCCATACACTTCACTGAGGACCAAAAGGCAGGAGCTATGCTCTCTCCAATTATTGCCCAAGCTCCTCAACCTCTATTCCAGTCTGTTATGGAAAAGTTGGGTGTGGTGGTGAATGCGTGTAGTCCCAGTGCTTGGGAGACTGAGACAGGAGGATTGCAGGTTCAAGGACAGCCTCAGGAAGCAGTGAGACTCTCTTCAACCTAGCAAGACTCTGTTTCCAAATAAGAAATAATATCAGGCTGGGAGTATAGCTCAGAGGTAGAATGCCTCTGGTTTCAATCTCCAGTGAGACACACACACACACACACACACACACACACACACACACACACACAAATAAAATAAAAATAAATAAATACAAATAAGTAGGGCTGAGGGTGTAGCTCGGAGGTAGAATGCCTCTGGGTTCAATCTCTAGTGCCAGGGGGGGAAAAAAAGGGAGGAGAGCTTTGTAGGCCCAAGAAAGCATTAGCTTTAGGTGGAAAGTTGTGATAGACATGTAGGAGAATGATACCAAGCAGAGGGAAGGTGCTTCCCTTTCTCAAGGTGAAATAAAAGGATGCTGAGAAAACTCCTTTTAGAGACCTGAGGGTGTTTGTAGAAAGGGGAAACTCCAGGATAGGTGTTAGGTATGGCAAAACTTATTCCAGATTGGGAAAAGGAGAACTGGAGTGAAATAGGAGGCCAGGGAGGAGTCGGAGGGAGATTAGCCATGATTCCCACCGTTTCCAATGGCAAGGAACAAAGCATGACTTTCTCTTTGGTTACATAGATACTCAACAGTGGTTGGGCTTAAGCTGTCTTCCTGACACCATACCTAAGTGGGGCATCCCCACAGCCAGGTCTGGGGGATGTACCACTATAGTGGGAGTCCTGAGCAGGCCAGGAAGCAGATCAGGCAGAAGTAGGTGTTGTCAAGTCAAGGAACTATATAGTGGGGACACCTTTGAGAGTCAGCTAAAGAGCTCACACTCATGCATTATGAGCAAGTGAGAAGACGAACATTTTCTCCAGATTGGGCATGCGTGGTGAGCCACTGGTAGCCAGTGATGCCATTGAAATAGGAGATCTTTGTTCCTTTCACCAGAGGAGATAGAGACTTAGAAGGGGGAAGGGGAATGTCCTAGAGGGAGATCACTGTTTTTCACTCCCAAGTGAAAGAGGAGGATGGGTTAAAAAACACATTTTCTTCCACTCCCTTCAGGTTCCTCATACAACTAAGACTGATGGGACAGGGAAAAATTTTGAATCTGATATAAGATTGGAACATTAGATTGGGCAACTATTAAAAACAACAAGTGAGCCAGGTGTGGTGGTACACACGTGTAATCCCAGTAGTTGGGAGGCTTTAATAGAAAGATTGCAGGTTCGAGACCGGGCTTTTAGTGAGACTCTCAGCAACTTAATGAGATGCTGTTTCAAAATAAAAAATTAAAATAAGGCTGGGGGTGGAGCTCAGAGGTAGTATGCCCCTGAGTTCAATCCCCAGTACCAAAACAAAAACAAAAGAAGTGATTAAGAAGTTACGTATGCCTCTACCATTCTGTATCTCATAAAGATGTATGATTACAATGCACCAATAAAATTTAAAAAAAAAGAAGTTATGGAGTCTGACATGTTACTGAATTATCTGCTACACCAAGGAATGGAAAATATATTTCGGAGGATTTGGAGAAAAATAAAAACATTTTTGTCCTTATATCCTACCAAGTAGAGGTTTTTAAATAAATTGCTTACATGCAGTTGATGATTTAGTAACAATGCCAGGTTGAACATCAAGGTCGAGTCCACCTGGCTGAGGCAAAACTACCACATCTGTTTCTTAGGACTTGCTTCTTCCTCCAGTCCATCTTTGGAGGGCAGTGGCTTAATGAAAAAATTGCTAGCCATGGGGTGATGGTATTCTATGGCATGGGATGTAGGTGAGATTCTACTTAGGAGTTTTGAATATTGCTTTAAATGCTTGCCAAATATTAGTGGTGACTATTTTTGGCTAATCTTAGTGTTTGTATCATTTTAAATTAAGAAAAAAAAAACCCTCCATAAATCCAAGACACACAGAGATATAAATAAGTAACGGATTAGTCTGCTGCTTCTTTGTTATGTATCTAAAATGACACCATTCAACATTTGTCTATTGTTTTAATAGCTTCAGCTCTCTGTGCAGGTTTTTTTTCTTATCTTCCCCCCCAACCCAAAAGTCTACCTAGACTTGGACCTTTCTTTTTCTTTGGTGGGTGAAGATTGTAGTTATTCTTTCTTAGAGTTTAGGTAATCTTCCTTCTTTGCTGAGTTCTGCTGAGATAGAAGTGATGGGCAGCAAAGACATCCAAGCATGATTGCTGGCCTCTGTAGAGATGATTGCAAAGGCAGGCACTTTTC
Organism: Graphiurus murinus; assembly: GCA_004027655.1. Taxonomy (NCBI): domain Eukaryota; kingdom Metazoa; phylum Chordata; class Mammalia; order Rodentia; family Gliridae; genus Graphiurus; species Graphiurus murinus. The sequence goes on from PVLC010000287.1 coordinate 113,140, forward strand.
TGCTCGAAATACAGCTTCTAGAGAAGGACACAAACATCTCACTTAAGAGCATTAGACAATAGTCACAATTTGTTCATCCCCTACCCTCAGGAAAGAAAAATCTATCAATTATATGGTAAACATAAGGAGAATTAGGACTTTTAAAGGATAATTGCCCAAGGGTCTCTAAGAAACAGATATCATCTAGGGGAGACTTTTTTTTTTTTAATTAGGGGAGAGCGCGAACGCAGTCCCCCACTACCACAAATTATGCAGTCGAGTTTCCCACATTTGGGGAAATAGGGGAGACTTTTTGAACAAGATTGGGTAGGCAGAAAAAATTCTCACATTTCTACTAGATGCCTCAGGGTTGCTGCTCACAGGTGGTGGAGTTGTGCACTGCCCTCATCTAAGCAGCTGGTAGGTGGATCACAGGAATGATGGAGTTGTGCTGTCTGGTGGCTCCAGGAATATTACCCTGGATAGGTTTCACACTTGGAACAAAGTTCCTAGTCAGACAACTGTTGGGCTGGGCAGTTTCTTTGAGGAGTTCATAGGACAGAAAAAAAAAAATTCCTTACATAGTTAGTTCTGAGGTCTAAACTATATGTATTGATCTCTTGGTTTATAGAAGAAGGTCAGGCATGCTCATAATGATACCCTGTTCTTTCCTAAGTAAACTTTCAAATGCAATTAAGAGAACCTTCTTCAGATAGCTACTGAGCAGGCTTGACATTTTCATGGTGGTAAAGAAGGCTGTTAAGTCTTAGAGGATTGTGAGATTCTTACAGTTGGTGTAAGAGGAGAGGGAGAAGTAGCCTAACAGTGAAGTCGTTGTAGTGCTGAGAAACCTCTTTAGGTGTAATGTACAACTTTGCCACTTCTTAGGTTTCTTTAGAAGTTAAGGTGTGTGGAAAAGCAGACATGGAGGGGTTGGATTACACTGGAATGTCTAGATTTGAATTTCGACTGAGCCTCTATTCACAGTACAACTTCTAGCCCATTCCTTGAACCTCTGTGTGGTACTTTTTTCCTCTGGAAAATGGGAATAATAGTAATTAATCCACATTATGTGGGTTAATATAGCACATTAGAAAATAAATAAAAATTAAACATTTTATATTACCTCTGACACTCTGCCTTAACAAAAGGTGGATCTGCTTAGCTGGATATTGTTAGGAAGCCACCCAAATTAAAGAGAATGCCAATAATTTAATTATACATGGTTATACTGTAAATGTCATAAGGAGCCTTGCTTGAGGGAGAGCTAAGGAATTTAATCCAGGGTTCTGATCTCAGTGGAACTCTACTCCTCTAATCGCGGTGCAGCTGTTCGGCAGTATTGATCAGTATTGGGTAGTCATGCTTGGGAGATGCTATTAATTTTTATGGTGGTGTGTCTTTAGTTAGGATTTCAATAGTTCTGGAAAAATAACAGTCTTGCAATCTGAAACGTGATACAGCAGAGTGAAAGGAATGCAGGCATTTGGAGCCTGAGGGGCAAAGTTGGAATTCCTGGCCTGCTTTTTGCCAGTGTGTGACTTTGGATGACATTAATACACCCACCATCCGCCACAGGTGACAATAATACACCCACCATCCGCCACACATGCTCCTCTTGGTTTTATATATTGTTTCTAATTCTCAGCACATTCAGTCCTCCTGACTTTCATTCATTTAATACATGTTAATTGAAGGGCTAATGTGGGCCAGGCAGGGCATTAGGGATGTGGACACTCTACCAGGCTTTGGTAGAGTGTCCAATTTTCTTCATTTTATACATCTCAGGACTTAGTTTCTGTGAGATCACAAGCTCATTAAGTGGCAAGCTATGTAAACCTTTATAAAACCCAGTTTCTTCAGAGAGAGAGAGAGAGAGAGAGAGAGAGAGAGAGAGAGAGAAAGAGAGAGAGAGAGAGAGAGAGAGAGAGAAAATGAGAATACCAGTAACTAGTGCATATGGAGATAAAAATGCCTCTATTATTGGTCTCTTGGATAACATGTGACACTTGGCATTAGTGGGCTCTCAATAAATGGTTGATAATGACCACAGAAACAATGATGAGGTAGTGCACATATGCCCAAAGTCAAGATACTGTCCCTTGGGGGCAACTAGACAGATCCAGGGGGGAATTGAATAAAAAGAAAGGGAAGGGGCCTGATTAATTTTTTTGAAAAGGGGATGGAAATCTAGTAAGTTTGAAATCTATGGTAGTGTTAAGGTTATTTCAGTGCATTTCCATAAGAAAATTTGGCTTATGAGCCTCCTAAAATCCAGAATCAGTGATGGACATGGCTCTACCAATCTTAGCTGACTAAGTTCAGTGTTTATTGGGCTTATTTAGGAGTCCCCCTTAGGGATAAAGGTAAGGCCTGTGCAAAACTAAGTATACAAAATAAGCTCTCAGTTTGTTCTTCTTGAGGCACGGTTCTCAGAATTATTTGGTTTGAATCGTTTCTTATTGTTTACAGTTAAAATTTTTTTTTTTTAAAAGCAGATAATAACATACAGCCAAATCAAAATGTTACTAAAAGAGACAAAACCATTAGGCTGTAACATATAACACAATACAATTTAAATATTGAAACAGCAGCCAGAGGGCCAAAGTTCTTTGCCTGATGTTCTTTTTTTTTTTCAGTACTGGGGATTGAACTCAGGGGCATTCTACCTCCGAGCTACACCCCCAGCCCTATTTATTATTCTTTATTTTGAAACCAGGTCTCACTAAGTTGTGGAGTGCCTCACTAGGTAGCTGAGGCTGGCCGCGAACCCGGATCCTCTGGTCTCAGCCTCCCGAATGCTGGGATTACAAGCGTGCGCCACCACGCCCGGCTCTTTGCCTGATGTTCTAAATAACAAGTCTAAAGTTTATTCTCAGAGCAGGGAGCAGGGACATGTACAGTTGTAGGAAAAACTTCTAAAACTAGATGCACCATTTCGAAGGACCTGTTCAACAGTGCCAAGATCTGGAGCCTTTGAGTCAGGCACCAAAGATCTTAAACCACTTCAGAGAAAAGTAAACCCCTTTACCTGTTGCAAGCCCCCATCCCTGCAGGGCTATGGGGTCAGGTACATGATCAGGCTGTGCAAAAGGAAAAGTGGAGGGAGGCCCCAGAAGCCCAGGCATATTCTCCCTGAACTTCTGTCTCCAGGGATGCTTAGGGCCTTTAAACCTTTCTTCTGTGTATAGAACGATGAACTCTGCTCATTGCTAAAGTCATCAAGGTCTCTATGGCTGGATTGGTGACCTCTGACAATTTTCCTAACTTCTAAAACAGTTTCCCAAGCTATAAAACCTACCTCGAAGCACAGGGTGGCCTGAGGACTTAAAAGAGGCACATAAGCCACTTGGCACAGTAGAGGAGCTGGCCACAGTGGAGCACGAACTGGGCATCCTTCTGTAGCATCCACACTTGGGGGTTCCTGTGTTCTCTCTACAGTCCAGGCTGTTTTCACTCAGTCCCAGGTGCTACTTTTTGACCTGACATGCTCAATGCTGATAGTCTTTGATCAGCTAGTTTCTTAAATTTCCCTATGCCTGTAGAACATAAGCCATTTCTCGTGGCACTCTCAGCACTGAAGAAACACCACCCGAGGCTGCGGATAGGGCGTCTGCCTGACAACAAAGTAATGCTTGTTGCAGGTTGGACTGGGTGGAAGCAGGCACAGAGGCAGAGTCTGAGGTGTGTAGGGATCTACCCCTGTGAAGGTCAAGAGGAGGATGCAGGATTGGATTGAGGAGAAGTTGATTGTGATGTCAGCCTGACAAAGACTTGGTCACGCTGGCAAGGAGATCTGGAGTGAGTCTTGTTCATCAGCATTTTCCTGCGTTGGTTAAGCTTTCTAGGTCTTTCTATGCACGCCTTGCTGGGTCACCAGATATTATGGTCAGCACCAGAAGGCAGTTCTCTGCAGCTAACGGAAAGCTGGGAGCAGGGATAGTTAATTTCTCTATGATAGGAGGAAGTCCTTCTTTGAATGTCTACCATGGCATTTTTTTTAATGAAGAAAGCCATTAATTCCTGTTGCGGGCACTCCCTCTCAAAACCACTTATAATCGGCAGACATCGGTCTGGGGAGGCTAGGATAAAATTTTAATCCCACAACTAAATAATAGGAAACTGTTAAAATATTTACAGTAAAATCTGCCAAGTTCCCAGGACAAATCTCTTCATAAAACACATTTACCCAAGAGCACATCATGCTCTGGGGAAATAAAATACACATTGCTACTCTGATGTTGTCTTTGCAAAGTGTTTATATTAAGAAAATACAAGCAAACAATAATAAACGACACTGTCCTTTCTCTCTGTCTTTCCTCCTGCTGCTTAAAAGAAACGGAAACCAATATTTATTGAGTACCCACAAAGTACTAAAAAGATGATTGGATTGGGAGTTAGGAGACTTTATTTTCATCCTGACTCAGTCACTGTGTGACCTTGGGCAAGTCACTTCTCAAATCCACACCTCAATTTTCTTATCTGGATATTGAGGAAATTGCGCTAGATTCCTTCCAGCGCTAATGTGTTATGACTTTTGAATATTAAGGGAGCCTATCCCTGAAGTGTTAGCTCCTAAGGCTTTTTAACCCATTCTATGGCTCAAGCAGTGCTTGCTTCTAAGACACATATCCTTGGTTACATAGCCTACCAAATGGAGATGATGTTTCTCTAGTGCAGACACTGGCTTAAAGATTCCATCCTTTAGCTCTGAACAGAAGAAGAGGCATAACCAATTCTTTGAATTGCTGTGTTTAAATTTATATTAAATTTGGGTGTAAGATATGATATGGTAGGCATAATCCTCATGTTCTATCATAACATTTTGTATTTTGCTTTTCTACTAAGAATGACTTGTAGTGCTGATATTCTGGGGTAGAATGTTTCAGTTTATTTCACTTATAAATCCTGTGATATACTTGAGAAATTCAGGATGTTTGGCAATTCCACGAGGAACATTCATTTTGCAGAGCTGGATGCCCAGGTCGGAACAGTACCAAGTCATTATAATAATGATTATTTGTTGACTATTAGTTTTTCAGGTATATTAAAACACGCTTACTTATTTGTCTTTATTTCCCTCAAACACACCTTTCAACAAATGATTGACAGCATCTCTACCTAGGTTGGTATTAAAGGTAAACAACTTTGCTATGCCACCCCTCACGCCCCTCACCATTTAATCATATCTAACCATTTCATAACATTATATGATTCCTTTACTCATCTCTCTAATTACTCCATGGGAAAGGAAAGAATTTTTTTTAAAAAATTCTGTTTGTGGTCTTTAGGTTGCATGAAATCTATTAATTCTTGTAGCGCTCATTATTGAATTAAGGATAAAGTTGGCAAGCCTGTTTAAAATGTAAAGTTCACACTTCTTCTGGAGAAGGTGATTTTAAATTAAAATGAATATTTCTGTTTCCATTGTTTTCAATGTCTTAAGTGGTGCACTGAACTGAAAAGAAGTCCTGAAACAGCCTTTGGGTTGTACCAGGGGAGGCCAAACCTTGCTGAGGTCTGCACACTCATGCAGGCATGGACACATGCGCGCACACACACACACACACACACACACACACACACACACAAAGTCTGCGTTTAATTGGCATGTAGCAGAATGTCGCGATGAAATCCCCCTGTGACAGTAGTTGCCATGCAGATAGTCTCTTGAAGACTGTACTGTTCTGTGTCTTCTTGAAGTGTTAGTGACTCTTCATTCATTCACCAAATATTGATTATGTGCCTACTGCGTGCCTGGCAGTTTTAGGAACTGGAACTACAGCAGTAAACGATCAGGCAAAATTCCTGCTCTTTTGAAACATATTTTACAGAAGACAGGAAACAGAACATAAGCAAATAAGTAATATTAAAGGAGTGCTAAAAGATAATGGATGCTGTGGAGGAAAAAACAAAGAAGGATTGGGGGGCAAGGAAGATTTGGGCAGGAGATAGTGTGCAATTTTAAATGGTGTGGTCAGGAAAGACCTCATAGAGGATGTGGCACTTGAGGCAAAAACTTGAAATAGTAAAGGAATTTGTGATGGGGGATCTAGGGAAGAATGTTCCAGGCAGAGGGAATAAGCAGTATAGAAGTCAAGAGGTACATCAAGAAGGCCAGGATAGCTAGATCGAAGTCATTGATGGGGAGGGATTTAAAAAATCTAAGGGGAAGTCAGAGAGGTATGCATGCCTTTGATGGAGTGGGACTTCATAGGCCTTTGTCACACATCCAGTCTTTATTCTGAGAATATTGGGGAGCTGCTGCAGAGTTCAAGCAGAGGAGCGATGCTGTGGTCTAACTTATACTATTAAAGGACCATTTTGCTATGTTGAGAATGCACTCTATAAAGATGCAGAAGGGAGCTGGGGCACAAGTTAGGAGGCCATTACAATAATCCAAATGGGGAGGATGATGCTTTGGGCCAGGCTGGTTGCCGGGGAGGTGGTAAGAAGGGTCTGGGATTCTTTTGATGATATTGTGCATGTGTTCCAAGAAAAGGCTCTTGGGTTCTGATATGTATTCCAAGCACAGTGGATGACCATGCTGTGAACTTAACTGTGGAGGAAATGGATACAATGGAGAAAAGGTGAACTTTAGAATTAGAGAATTATAGGGCAGAATCCAAATTCTATCATCTACCAGTGATATGACCTTGGGCTAGTTAGTTAACCTCTTGGAGCTACTGGTTCTGTTTGTTTTGGGGTCAGAATAATAGCAGTTATCTCCCTGGGTTCTTGAGAAGATTTAATGTGGTAATATGTGTGAAAGCAGCTCAGAAAGGGCTTAGCATACCTAAGTGCTTCATAAATATTAATTTCCTGCAATTCCTCATTAGCTTAAATATGGTCATTTACAAGGTAAGTTCAATAGATCACGGCTTATTTACCCATAAACTATAAATATATTCTGTTGACTCTTTGGGCAGAATTTGTGCAGGGCAGTTCCTAGTATATTTGTCCTTGAAGTATCAGGGGTGAAAAATAGGAGTTTTTCTGGCCAAATAGCTGCAATTGTATTGAAGACAAATTCCTACTACAATGCTTTTTTTTTCCTGTAAGCTGATTCAATTCCCTGTTTAAGGTGAGGGTCCTCTTCAAAGAAGAGACTTCTGTTGGGGATGCGGTGGAAGTTCTAAACAGTTTAGATTTAAGGGACTCAAGGAATCTCCTCAAATTCTATGAAAAATTTTGTGTATATGCATATGGCAATGAGAACTTGAAGATAAATGATTTTTTCAAAGGGGTCCATGGGCTCCAAAACATTTAGCAAATGTTGTTCTATAAAGCTTTATGTAGCCAATGACTACTCTAAATACCATTCCCTGTGTATGATAGAAATTGTTGTCTACTCTTGCTAATTCTCCTTACAAATATTTCACCACAAAACACTTTGTGGTTAGAAGATGTTATCCTGGCTTCTTATATTTCTCAGTCTGTCGATATCTTATGTCTTTGACTCCCCAACCACTGCTAATTATAAACTTCTTTACGTATATGCTCTTTACAGAAAAAGCTTAGGGTGTCTTTATACCTTATATTTATTGCTATTGTGAATTACAAGCATAGCTTATATTTTTCTGTTTACTGTTCTCCAAAAACCTGTGGGGGAAATTGTATGCTGAAAAGTGTGTCCTTTGCTATTTTTATTTGTTGAATATTAGAATGAGATAGTTTCATCGAAGGAAAAAGCAGATTTCTTCTTCTCTGAAAATTATCAAAGTTGACAGAAAAATCACAAAAGAGACAAACACTGTCACATTCTATATGATTTTGGATTTGTAACTATCTAGCCCATCTATATCTATGCTGAAACAAAATGATTCATAAGAGTTGTGGATAACTGTATTAAATAAAATAACTTTTAAGATTCTTGGATCTTCCAATTCATTCCTGGGTCAATTTCATCCAAATTGTGGAAAGTGAACATACTTTTTCTTCTAATAAAGTCTCTATAATTTAAAAACAAAAACTTGTCCACTTGCTAACTAGAAATCACATGCCAAATACGGCTGTGTGTGCAAGCCAATGAATTGATGAAGAAGTTAAAAGATTGCATGCAAAATAACCATCTAGGCAGTGATGAATCAAATATTGTCTCATCAGCATTCATCATGGTGTGTGTGGCATGAAAAAGAGCCTTCTTCTCCCAAGACACAGAGAGAGCAGAGAAAAGTCAATCAGGGTGAAGAAGTCACGCATTCCTTCCATACATACATGATTTCTCCTGAGATTTATGTTGTTTATCAGTTCACATCACAGAATAAGTACATTTTCCTTCTTTAACTGGCTCCTGACCAGTCAAGGTAAATTTTCCTAGTAGCACTTTGTAGGATTTTTCACTTTATTGCACAGTGCAAGCTTTGTTGCTAACTTAATTGAGCTGATGATATTCATAAGGGGAATAATTCAGAGATGGTAGATCAGTCTCTTTCTGAAGGAAATCTGGTTCTAGTGTTTAATTTTGTTGTTTTACCATGATATATGCAAACCCATTTTTCTTTTTAGTATTTTACTTCATTTTCAGATAATCCTTTCTATTGTGACTTTTCCAAATCTTTCTCATCTTGTAGAAAATACCCTGCTGGCTTGATAACCTTGGGATGAAGAGATTTTTACTTTTGTTGAGTAGTTGAGTCTTTAAATCACAAATCTGATGGCAATCTTGTGATGCCTGTCCTTGGAGCGCTGAGCAATTTTTTGAAGTAGGTAGTCCTTCAGAAAGGTTTGCTCATTATCTGGTTGAAGGGGTCAGATTTTCCTAAGGATGTGGCTTTGCTCTGATCACTTGAAAATAATCCAACAGAATCTCCTTTGTAATAGGCTCTTGCTTACTGGAAGAAGGAAGGGAATGGCTTTTATTGAGCACCTGCTATGTGTCTCGGCTATGACCAAGATACAGTCCTTGTCTCCATGGAGTTTACAGTTTACCAGGGGAAAGAGATAATTAAATAATTATTACAAGACATGTGATTAATATTTTGATATGACCATGATTGCAGTAGACAGTAGAGAGTCTTAACTTAGTATCTGGAGCCAGAGAAGGCCTTCTGGAAAATGATGTCAATCTAAGATCTAATAGAACAGTAGAAGTTGGACAGGTGAAGGGACACAGGATCAGGAAGGGGGTAGATAGTGTTGTAATGCTGTGATGGAAGAGGATGTCTTCTGACAGGGGGATGGCATGTGTAAAGGCAGCTTGAGGAATCGAAATAAGTACAAACAGCTGCCGAATGTAGAGTCTGCGCAGTAAGGAGAGGTGAGCCGAAGAGAAAGTAGGAACCATTCCTTTGACAATTATGTAGTGACATTTATGTGCTAGGTGCTTCTGATAGACAAACTAGATAGACATGCTTGCTCTCTTCATGGAGTTTACTTTTGAGTAAAGGAAGCACTATATAAATAAGCAAATCAAAGCATGAAATGTAGCTCAAGATCAGTGGTATTAACCTCTGTCTGTTGTCTTATAAGGTCCAGCTTAGGCTGCTGTAACAAAGTACCACACTGAGTGGCTTAAACAACAAACATTTATTTTTCACAGTTCTGGAGACTGGAAGGTTCAAAACCAAAGAGCTGGCAGATCCAGTGTATGGTGAATTTCATCTTCCTGGTTTGTAATAGGCCATCTTCTTTCCTTATCCTCATATCCTCATTTGTGTGTGTGTGTGTGTGTGTGTGTGTGTGTGTGTGTGTGTGTGTATGTGTGTGTGTGTGAGAGAGAGAGAGAGAGAGAGAGAGAGAGAGACAGACAGACAGACAGACAGACAGACAGACAGACAGAGACAGACAGACAGACAGACAGACTTGATCTCTTTCTTGCGAGGGCACCAGTCTCCTCCATCTTAGGGCTTCACCTGCATACCTTATCTAAATTTAATTGCCTCCCAAATGCCCGACCTCCAATATCATCATTCTAGGGATCAGGGACTCAAAATAAGAATTTTGTGGGAATGCAAACATTCATCCAGTCCATTTCAACAGTATGGTGATAGCAATCTGGGCAATAGCTTCAGGTTTGTCAGGAATGTTCTGGTGGAGGGAGTGGCACTTAAGTTGAATCACAATGAACCAGAAAAAGCCAAACATAAGAGGGAAAAGAGAAAGAGCATCCTAAGCAGAGGACATACTCTTTGCATAGGTCATGACTCAGGAGAGAGTGTTTGAGGGTGTTGAGGTTGTACAAAGAGGCCCATGTGACTAGAGTGTAAAAATCTAGGAGTAGAGAATTGTGAGATGAAACTGGAGAGGTTAGCAGGTAGAAATCTGTTCCCAGTTTTCCAGGTAACCTCAGAGGCTATTTGCTTGGGTTTTCCCAAGTAGTAAATACAGAGCCATGAAGCTGGTCCAAGCCCTTACGTCCCATGATTACTTGCCCAAACCCAGGTTTGTGTGTTCCTTTATTTCAATAACCAATATTTTTTTGGTATCTAGGCACCATGCTATATTTTAGAGATACAATATTAAGCCATATATTCAAGGTCCTTGCCTTCAGGGCACTTTGTTTTGCTCTTTTCCCTGAGAAAGACAAGAGAAATTATATCTCAAAGAGATGGAAAAATGAAGGTCAAGATGATTTACATATTAAAGGAGATTGTTTGCTCATTGTAATGGAGATAAGACTCCTAGGATGATTAATTAAATCTCCATCTTTATTTTTCTATTCTTCTCTTAGTTTCTTTTTCTTTTTCTGTGGTGCAGTTTTTTTTTCCAGTTTCAGACTTTGTATCTACACACCATACCCTCTAAAAGGAGAGAGAGTTCCAGAATTTCTATCATAAATCCTGAGCTTTGTGTTAATTGAGTTAATCCTGATGGAGCCCAAAGAAAACTTGTGCTGGATTGGTTAGGGCTTGGTTCTGTAGTTATTCCTCAACCAATCATTGTGGCAAAGACACTCTCCTTTATCATCAAAGGGGAGTTATATAAATCTTTGGGAGTGTGTATGCATTGAGAATACCAGCATGCATGGTGTGTACATGGGAATTTATGAGGCTTATTGTGTTATCATGACAATGGGGGTGGGTAGGCATTGAAACTGACATTTAGTGATGGAGGTTGGGGATGCTAGAGATCCTGCAGTGTACAGGACAGGTCTGTACCACAAAGGATTGTTCCATAATCTACATCTCTTTTGAATGTGCTTCTGGTCAATATATACAGGAAGCATCTTATATAATCATCTGAACCTAGACTTTAGCAAAGTATGTTTTTTGGGGGGCACTATTTTAATGTATATTGAATTTTCCAGAAATCTAACTTTTGGATATATCGTGAAAATATACTTTGTTTTATTCAGAATTTTTAAATTTTTTAAAAACAATTTTAAAAATTATTATTCAGCATTTTAAAATTTATACTGAATTTTTAAAATTCTGCATCGAGATAATTATATTTACTAATAAATTTAGTTTCTTTTTGTGTGTGGTACTGGGGATTGGACTAGAGGCATTCTATCTCCAAGCTACACCCCCAGTCCATTTTTTAATTTTTTTATTTCAAACAGGGTCCGACTAGGTTACTGAGAGTCTTGCTAAATTGTGGAGACTGGTCTTGAACCTGTGATCCTCCTGTCTCAGCCTCCCAAGTTCTGGAATTACAGGCATGTGCTACCATGCCTAGCCTCATGAATTTCACTTTAATATAGAAAGGAGACTTGACAAAATATTTGTTATGTAAAGGGACTATCTAGTAGGGTTGAAATCAGTGGTTTGGGTGCACCAGAGTCCAAGCTTGGAATTGGGGGCCAGGTTACAATCTGCAGTGCTTGGTTACGATAATCTAGGAGAGAGCTGAAATGGAGAAGTGGAACTGGGGCGATGTCCACAACATCCACAGGATAAACAGTTTATTGCTAAATGTGGGCTTTTCTCAATATAGAAGTGATTTCCCAATATGCAAATAATTTTTTAACATTAAATACATTCTGAGGGAAAATCCATATTAAGATAAATTTCTTTTTTGTGAACACGAACCCAACTTGTTTATTTTAAAAAGCATGTTAATTTGAGATGAAATGTGACACAAATTTTATTTCAGCTTGAAAATTTATATTACCAGTGTAGATGTTATTTTATTTAATTTTTGGTCCTGGGATTGAACCCAGGCCCTCACACATGCTAAGCACACACTCTGTCAGTGAGCTACATGCCCAGCCCCTCAATGTAGATTTTAAATTCTTTTTGGATTTAATGCAGTTTTGTGTGGACATCTCATTTGTTTCTCTCTCTCTCTCTCTCTCTCTCTCTCTCTCTCTCTCTCTCTCTCTCTCTCTCTCTCTTTGTGTGTGTGTGTGTGTGTTTGGTACTGGGGATTCAACCCAGGAGCGTTCTACCTCTGAGCTATAATTCCATCCCTTTTTATTTTTTATCTTGAAACAGGGTCTCTCCAAGGTGCAGAGACTGTCCCTAAATTGCTGAGACTGCTTTCAAACCTGTGATCCTTCTATCTCAGCCTCCAAAGTAGCCAAAGTGTGAGCCATCACACCCAGTTTATGTGTTTATTGTTTGAATGCATCGTTTTCCATTTTAGTATCCTGAACCATGTGTGTGCTTTGAGCATCTACTGGTTTCCCTGTGTAAAACTTGATCTGGCCCTGCAGCTGTGAAAAAAAAAAATGACTGAAATACTAAATCCCTAGAATTCCTAGTAAAAGATGCATCACAAAAGCAATGGAAGGATAGAAATGGAAGGCAGCGAATGCAAAAATGAAGAATAATGGCTTGGTTTAGTAAGTTGGTTGGGCAGTGAGGTAATAACAGACTGGAGGTGTACAAATGAATCTGATTCCTTTAGAGCAAGGTTTTAAAACACAGAACATTTGAGGATGGCCATTTTAGATGGAGAAATAGATTTTTTTCTATTGGTACCAAATTCACATTCAAGTGAATTCCTTATTTGTTGATTCAAATTAAATTAGAAATAAAAAAAATGTTCCCATTGCTTTGGTCACCATGTATCTGGTTCAGTGCACAAACAGTCACTGTTCAGAAGTAGATCCAGGAATGGCTAAGGATCTTGGCTGGGTGTTCCAGGAGCATTATTAAGTCTTTTGAGTTTTACCAAGAGATTTATGCTGTTCTACCAGGTAACACTCCCATAGCTCTTCAGCTGTAGGACTTTCTGTTACTAAAATAATTGATTTATATAACAAATCTCCTTTAAATATGGAGGAGCTAACTATTTGCAGTTAGCTTAAATGCCTAGAGAAAGTGCAAATGTTACTCTTTCTTTCTCCCTGTGTGTGTTTACATCCAAAGAGACCTTACAGTTTCAGGGCTCATAGATGATCTACTTATTTTATAATTACTCAGCAGAGAACTGGCTCTGACATTTTTGCTTTTGTGCTCTAAATTTCTAGCTACACTGATGAACTACAGTACATTTTTGCATTGCTTTGTATGTAGCATTCTTTCGGCAAAAGTCAATGAGCTATACAGCATTGTCCCTTTTCATTAGTGTGGGTTTCAGTTTTAACATGGTATTTCATGTCAGCTAGCTTTTTCTGTTTTGCATCAACATTGTAATCTGTAGCTAACATTTTGTTAAGCAATTTGTTGATGCTTATCACTTGTCAGGTTTTCAGTTTGCTAACCATGAACTTGATTTCCACTTTCTTGTTCAGAAAGAGATTTTTATAGTTTAATAAACTATTACCAAACACACCGTTTTTCCTCTCCTCTCTCTCTTTTTTTTTTTTTTGACCTTCACTTATAAATAGGAATTGCCACTCTCAGAGAAAACACACTGTGTTTAAAAAATATGAACATTTAAAACAGATCAAATATGGGCCAGTGAATTTCAAGTGACACCTACAGAGGATCATTTTGCGGAGTGTATAATACAGATCTACGTGTGAAAATGTTCTCTGTCTCTGTGAACATCCCTGACATGGTGCCTGCCACTTAGCTGCAGGCAGTGTCGAAACAAAATGAAGAACATGTAAATAATCACTTTCTAAGTTTAAATAATGAAGAGCTCTAGTTCTTACTGTCATATATCCTGGGAGTGGGCAAGCCAGTAAAAGTGCAGTGAACTAGACTTTGCAAGATTATTTCCTTGAATTATGTACTTTATTCTCATCACTTTTAAGCTAAAAGGAATTCTTTTCCTCATTTGCAAAATTTGCTCCTTCATTGTCTGTGGGTCTCTGCAACAGCAGTAGAAACTCTGAAGACTTCCTGATAGCAGTTGAAAAGATGAGAATTATCTTGTTTACTGAGACTAAAAGGCCAAGGGGGACAGCATGCACTAGGTCCCCCCAGGCCTCCCAGTCACTTGGGAAGATGGAGGCAATGGACTACAAGAACTCCCCCTTGCCTTCTAATTTACTTTAAAAATAGCTGCTAACATGTAAGAAAGCTAAATTCATGAATAGACTTAAGTATTTCATTTGTTATAACTGGGACATGGGATTTATGAGTTAATCTAATTTTTTAATGGAGTGTTACTAAATTATAACTTAGAAACTTCTCATTTATCCAGAATAGTTAGAAGATGGAATATTATTGCGTTTCCAGATCTTTAAGAGTTGCCACACATTATGCCCTCTATAGTTGTGGTTCTCTACTGGAGGCAGTTTGGCATTTTAGGAACTGTTTGGCAATTTTTGACCTTCACCTATAAATGGGTATGTGGCAGAGACATTTTTGATTATTAGGGGGATGGGAAGGAGAGGTGCTACTAATATTTAATAAGATTAGTCCAAGGAAGTACTAAAGCATCCTACAATGCACAGAACAGTCTCTACGGCAAAGAATTATCTTGTCCAAACTGTCAATAGCTCTTAGTTTGAGAAATTCTGCTCTGCAGGTTAGCACTTCAAAAAATGAAATAAAGAAATAAGATTAGAATTCAGAAAAATTCAGTTGAAATACAAGACAACGGTGAGCAATTTTGTTTAGACTTAGAGGATAATTTTGCATCTTACTATGTCTCAATGTCTTTATGAACACCGATTGCCATTGTACTAGTGAAGTGTGGAAGTTGGTTTATGAAGACCCCTGGTTTCTAGCTGAATAAAGATGTACTGTGGTACACTTATCTGAAGCAGCTTATTCTTTCTTATGTCATAGCAGTTTTTTGAGTTACGAGAGCTGCTTACTTCTTTTAAAGAGGATTATTTACTTTTCACATGACAACAAAATTGAAATACAGCTTGATCTTGGTTAATGAGTTTTTAATCTATTTTAAAAATAATAAGTGGCATGGTCTTGGGCAAGTACTTCTGTTGGCACAGCTGTTGTTACCATACCCTGTGCTTTTATTTTTAGGTTACTTGGAGAACCTAAAAAAGAAAAAAAAAATTCTTTCTATCATTTGGATAAAGTTTATTTCTGTACACAATTTAAGAGAATGGAAAAGGAAGAAATAGTGTTTCTGGGTAGAAAAAACACTGAAGGAATCTATTTATTAGTGAGTTAAATATTTATTGAGGACTGTCTCATTCACATTCGGGCCAGGGCAGTAAATAAGATAGAATTTTTTATGATGCTATTCACGGAATTATTTGTAAAATAATAAAATTTTAAAGCATGAGACGGAAATTAGTTTGTGTCTGTAGTACTCTCTTTTACACCTACCATTTACAACTATGGAGACTTAAACAGACTGTCCTGTGGCCCTGATCTTATCCCCTCACCCAATCTTTTAGTTATAAGGAAGTAGGTTTATGCAATCAGTGATTCCTTTTTTACTAAATACATGTTAAATACCTATTATGTGCCACACTTTTCTGGGAATGAAGGTAATAAACATGAATGAGGCTTTGTTCCTGCCCTCCTGTGCAATGCGAGGGAGGAGGAGGTGCCTGGTCAGTGCAGAGAGGTGGAGGGAGAGTATTGAGAATGTTGAGTGGGGAGGGAGTGGTGGGAGATTGGGCTTGGTGAATAGTGGGAAGAGGATAAAACAAGCCTGAGAGGAGCAAAACCTGTCACTTTCGCCCATGATGGTCTCCTCTTCTTTACCTGGTTCGTCTTTACCTTTTTGTTGGAAACATTCACCTCTCAGATCTGTTGCATGAGGAGCCTTGGGAAGGACAGGGTAAGCAAAGGCTTAATTTATGTTCACTTAACAGCCACTAAGTTTCTAAGGAAATGAATTACCCGAGTAGAAAACCAACACATCGATTTTGATGCAGGTAGCAATCATAGGCATGTGGCTTCTAGGGCCATTTCTCTGAAGAAACTAACATTGAATAAACAATGAAAATTCTTGAGTTTATGTATTTTTTAGTTTCTATTTCAAAGCAAAATCCTAATTTAACTCTAATTTTTTGGGGGGTCCTAGAAGGCAGCAATAAAATTGACTCGAACAAACTGCCGAGATAGAAGAAAAACAGCATCACTTAGGCACTTTAATCTCAATGTATCAAAATTAGAACATATGATTTTCTACCCTATGCTTGCTTCATTCTCTTTACCCATTTTTCTTGCCTTTGACTGTGTCTCTTACGGATTTTGTATTATAAGTCTTGATAACCTCAAATCTGTCTCCACATTGCTGGTCAGAGTGAGCTATAGAACCCACAAATGTGAAGAGAATAAAACTAGCAGATAACACTTAACTGAGTATTTTCTTTGTACCTGATATTCTTTTAAGCCCTTAATGTGTAGTAAATCTTTCAATTTTCACAACACTATAGTATCAGAACCGTTATTACTTTTATTCTACAGAAGAGAAAACTAAAGCACAAGAGGAAACTTTTTTCTAGATAACATCTAATATGTGGTAGAGCCAGATATTTTGACTAGGGTGTACTGGCTCATGACTTTTTATACGCTTCCTTCTAAGACCTTCATTGCCCCCTCAGAGCCTACTACAGAATTCAAAGTACACATATATGCCATTTATAATGACTTTAATTCATTTTTGAAAAACCTATTGCTAAGTGGAAAACTGAAAATAAAAAAGTACAATTCCATTCATTCTCGTGAGAAAAGTCATGATGGATTCCATCTCAGTGTAAGATATTTAAATAATCTTCACAGGTAGAAAAAGATAATGATTCAACAATGAAAATGGGTTGATATAAATAATAAGCAACAACTTGAAAATAAGTCCAATTTTTATTTTATGTAAAAGTCCAACTTTTACATAAAAGTTTATTATATCTGCCAAAGCAGGGGGAAAAATGACCTGGGAGTTGGTGCTGGATAAGGGAAGTAGAGTGCAATGGGATTATTCTTTGGGAGGGACAGTCTTCTTCCTCATTTTTGTTACCAATTTTTCAGCCTTTTTGGGGTGATGATCATCGTGTACTTGAACTTCACTTTGTAACTGACCTGTAGAATAAAACAGAGGCTCAACCCAAGCCATGTCTAAAACACAGACTCATCATAAAACTAGCAAATCCTTGCTAATAACAGACAGATGCTTTCTCTTCATCTCACTCAGAAAATGCTTGGGTTCATCCAAATGTGGGGCTTCATTTGAATGTATTCCATAAGATACTTTCTGACTAAAGGCTGGT
Source organism: Graphiurus murinus (assembly GCA_004027655.1). NCBI lineage: Eukaryota > Metazoa > Chordata > Mammalia > Rodentia > Gliridae > Graphiurus > Graphiurus murinus. The sequence continues at coordinate 130,586 of PVLC010000287.1, forward strand.
CAGTCAATTAAATTGGTGAATGTGACTCCTCAAAATAGTAGCATCTGTATTATTATGTCTTACAGTATGTTTATTTTGTGAATTTTCTGGGGAGGAGAAAGGTTGCTATCCTGAAGGGAAAAAAAATCACCCAGAAACTGGCATACTTTTTCAAGTTAAGTGGTCACTATGAAGTAAGTTTCAATTTGTCATGAAAAGTTCTCCAAGGTTCTGCCCTGCATGGTCCCCAGACTCATCTTCTCCCTTTCCTGTCTCATATCTTGTCGGCATTACTGTATTATTTATATGTATGCATTATAAATATGATAAATATGCTGTTTCATACCTTTATTCTCTCAGCACAGAGTATCCACTTTCCTCTACTAGGCACATGCAGTGGGTTTATGGTGCAGCTGAGGAATCTCAAACTCTTTGGAAACCTCAGGTTTTTGGAGGGGATTGTTAGCAAATATGCTCAAACTTTGCCATGGAAGCACACATTATTTTTATTATTCTGGTGAAAAATCAATTTTGCCTTCTGCCTGGGCTGGGGGGGGGGGGGGAGAGAGGGGAGGATTTCTACCTTCAAGGCCCTTTGGTATATACAGATTCCTGAACAGCTAGTCTGAAACAAAATATCTGTTAATGCATTTGGTTGGAAAGTACAGAAATGATTTTCCATTTCTGGAAATGGAAATGGAATGTGGCTGCTTTTAAGCCAACTGTATTAAATTAAGTTTTTACTCTCCCTCCAAGGTTGTTTCCTCTTTATGAAGAACTGTCCTTCTTTAGAGTAACATTTAAATTTACATTGGGATTTGAGTTTCTCTCTCTCCCTCCCACCCTCCTTCCTTCCTTCCCTCCCTCCCTTTCCTTCTTTTCTTGGCACTGGGGATAGAACCCAGGGACATTCTGCTTCTGAGCTACAATCCCAGCCCTTTTCATTTTTTTGTTTTGAAACAGGGTCTCACTAAGTTGTTGAGGAGCTTGATAAATTGCTGAAGCTGGCCTCAAAACTGCAATACTCCTGTCACAGCCTCCTGAGTACTGGGATTATAGGTATATACCACCACTCCTGGTGTAGAATTTCTTTGGGTGAATTAGAAGTTGAACTAAAATTCCAAGCTACCACCAATAAGCTACCACCAGGATTGGCTGTATTTCCACCTCTACTAAGTCTGTCCACTATTTTGTTACATAGATGCTAATTTATCCATACTTGACAAACAAAAGAAATTTTAATACATATATAGAAACACACATACATGTATAGGAACACATACATGTGAAAGACATAGGAAAGACAGATGGATAATTGTCTTCTCGTAGTTCTTACCCTTGATACATTGTATTAGAATTGTCTATTTAAGTGTCTGGCTGGTGAACTAGTTTGGAGCAGATATTTAATATTTCACATCTTTAAATTCCTATGAATACCTTTAAAAATCTGGAGAACATGGGGGATTATGCCAAATATTATTTGATATAAAATATTCCACTAGACCATAATAAATGCAAATAGATTTTAAATGCCAGGTTTCCCACAGACTACCAGTGGATTTTTCCATGATCAGACTCTAATACACTTGGAAAAAAAAGCTTACATAATGGTAATATTAAATCCATTGCTCATTATGTGCCAAATACTGAGTTCAACTCTTTATAAATAATATCCTATGAAGAGTACTACTATATCTGCTCCTGGAAACAGATTCAGAAAGTTTAAGGAGAAATTTAAGCAGAAATATTGAGTAGTATGTTCAAAATTATGCAGATGGTCAGTGGTGGAGATGGGATTTAAGCCTAGGGAGTTTGATTCTGGAAGTTGTTTTTTAATCACTTAAATTGCCCAACTCTTTACAAGAAAGGAGAAAAAAAGATCTGCATGGGTTATATTAGGTTCTTTAAACGCTGTCTCAAAAAAAAAAAAAAAAAAAAAACTTGGACAGACAGGACACAAATGGACCCTATGAACAAATTCAGTATATATTTGGGGAACTAAACTGAACCATGTTTGTTTTAGTAATGATGTTTCTCTTGCAAAAGAAATTCTTTGAGGATGGTAAGATGAGGTCAGTATCTTTCTCTGTGAATGCTACTGTGAAGATACTATTATTGATAATCTCCAGAAAACAGAGGGCTGGATTAGGGCCAGTTTCATGAGCATGTGACCTTAATGTCACACAGAGTCCCATGCCTAGAAAGGCCCTGCTTGGGGGTATTTGCTTGGTTGGTTTCCTGTTCTGCTGTCACTGTTTTTAAAATTCTTAATACTTTGTGGATACTGGGCTCTGAACTTTCATTTTGTACTGGGCTTCTCAAATTATAAAGCTAGTCATGGGCAGGCATCTTGGTTAACTCTTGTGGCAGCTAATTGTTTGGAAGCTAATGTAAAAGAGAAGGGGACTGGCTATATTGAAACTAAAATTCCATCTCTTGGCCTCTGGAAAACTTAGGTCCTAAATTTTTGATTTGCAGAATATTCAATTTCCTAAATGTTTGATAATTCCATAAGATCACCTTGGGACTGACATAAGATATATTTATGGCAAAATACTGGTCTATGTTAACAAAAAAAAAATTACAGGCCACAATATATAATTTCCAGGTTTTCAAAGGTCTTAAATCTATTTTTCATTCTCTTCCCCGTCTGATGGTTTGTTTTAGGTCAATTTAACCATTCTCTTTTATAATAAGCACCAAATCAATTGAATGAGAAATAACATTTCCTTTTAGCAGAAATCAATAGCTACCATTTCCACTTTGACGTGTAAGTTACATTTCTGTTATCTTTAGAAAATGTGGAATGTACTTTGTGATTTTGTTTTTTATGTGTGTGGGACTGTGTAGGCTCAATATACACTATACTGTCAGATTGGCTGGCATATTTTAGTGGTGTTATGGCCAGCCTGTATTCGTATTCCTTTAGTAACACTAGCTAGCTACCTCTTCTCTTTATTTAGAAATCTTGCTTTGAGAACTTATATGACCTGTGGTCATACTCATCCATTTTTACTCTAGCAAGCACATACGTAAACCAGATCTTATTTCATGTAGTTATTTCCTTCTGGAAAGTTTTAGATCATTATCTCTGCAATCTTTGTGATCCCCTGCTGAATTCTACTACTCTACTACAAATGAAAATAAGCAGGAGTAAAAAATAATCATTGTGTCACAGTTTCTTAAAAACCCCTTATTTGACTTATCATTACTAATTTATTCAAGTCCTGAATCTTTTGTGTTTTCAAATCATTATGTTTTGTTGGCTATTGAGTTTTAATTTTGGTTTAAGCAGGAGAAAATCCTGTGGGGAATGAGCTCCCTAACCTCCAATTCTACAGAGATGCATGCTGTACTGCTTCAGACCCAGCAGAGGGAGCCCAAGTTCACAAACGAATCTCAGGAACTGTTTTGATGACGGAACTAGTAATTCACTGTCAAAAGGTGATTTCTTTGGGGGTAGGGTGAGGGGAAAGGTCAGGATATGTGGGGAGTGTGTGTGTGTGTGTGTGTGTGTGTGTGTGTGTGTGTGTGTGTGTGTGTGTGTGTGTGTGTGTGTGTGTGTGACAGAGAGACAAAGAAAGAGAGAGCGAGAGCGAAGGAATGAAAGTGGAAGGTACTAGCCATGTGAATCCCAAGCTATACCTGAAATGTGGAAGATATATTACATCTCCTGAAGGGAAATGACAGAATTGATGGAGAGGAGCATTTAATTTTCAGATCCCGAGAAGGTACTTTAATGCTAAATGCATAAAACTACCTTTTTCCCCCCTTGCTTTTCCACTTAAGCGGTTCTCCCTTTAAAACTTTTCAGATTGAGTCCTTATATATTTCCATTTCTTGTGATTTTTATATTTAGGGCAATTTCCTAGTGAAAGCTTTTTTTATTCCTATCTTCAGTCCATTACCTCATAGGCTTACACATTATGTGTGCATCTATATCTGTGGTAGAAACTCTTGGGGGCTATTTAACTTTAGGTGAATGCTTATTCAATAGATTAATCAATCAGTTCACCAACTGTCCAAATAGGACTTATTGAACTTTTAGCACCACTTGAGGTACTGTGTGTGTGTGTGTGTGTGTGTGTGTGTGTAATAAGGATATGCAGAGGGAGGAGGAATCAAACTGTTTTCTCTCCCTCATGAACTTAAATGTAGATGAGCAAATAAATGTGTTTGGTAAAGCACAAAGCATACTATAAGGAAGTGCTAAGCAGTAGCTTAAAGGGCCTACAAAGTGAACATCAAGTAGTTGTTCAGAGAAGAGATATGTAGATCCTTGTAGCTGGAAGAGCCTGGAAAAGCTTTCAGAATAATATGGGCTAAATGATGACTGGTTTTAAGTGCATTAAGGGGAGAGGGAAAGAAAGCAATAGAAAGGGGAGGAGAGGAGAGACTGAGAAAGGTGGTGAGAAAGTACATTTGCTTTGTGATGGTAATGCTGTGTCCCCATGTGAGATCATGTTGCTTGTGCACTGTGTGCCCTTAGGAGGTGCTGTTTGCATCAAGCCTATGTGAATGGTGCAGCTGGATGTACCCAGTGCCCTAGGAGGAATTCTGGAGTGATTGAATTATGTGGAATAGTGTTTCTAACCCTTCAGAAGTACATCATACTCATCAGGCACTCTGTCAAGAGGAATCTATGAAGAGGCAGTGTACACACTGCGTGCAGTTGACTGTATAACAAGGCCACCTAGATTTGATATAGCTATGTGACCTAGGACAAGTTCATGAACCTCTTTATGCTCCCCCATCTATAAAATGGCATGATAATAATAATACCTGTGACAAGGAATTGTAATAGTTCCATGAGATAAAATGTCATCCACTTAAAAGTATGCCTAGCCTCGTGAGACCTGAATGATAGCTATTACCAAAGCCCTAAGTGCCTCTTTATCACAAAGCAAATACCTACATTTACCAATGTAGAAATATTCCTCTATGTTGTCAGTTATGAAAATCCTGGGTCTCATGTAAACGAATGTCTTTTGTTGAGAGTAAGGCAGCAGATCACGAGCAGAGATTGTCCTTGTCTCCCAGAGTGATTTGCTGAGATACTCCTTTCTCTAAGAGTGATGCTTGCCTGGAAAGTCCATGGTCCTGCTTGTGTTTGCAGTGTCCCTACACTTCCAGCTGTTTTGATCATGGGCAGAATATAAGTTTCATGAGGCTGGGGGCCATGCCTCTTTTGGTCATTTTTCAGTCTCCTGTACCTGGCATTCACTCATTCTCTTTTTAAATGAATAGATCATTGACTGAATAAAGGCATGATTTTGAACATCATCCCAGTCTTTACCTATAGACTTGTTGACAGTTCTATCCCTAGCATAGGTGAAGCAAGCATTACTACAGAATGTCTTGAAGGATGTCTTATTATTTGTTATGGTGGTCTGTCATTGCTATGAAATGAAAATCATTTGTATTTGAGATCACTTTATAGTCTTAAAATACTCTCCTACCTCATGTCATTTCCTACAACATTCATGTGAAATCATTGCTATTTCTCCCAATTAGTAGATTCAGTCACTAAATATCAGTAGAGTGAATTGACTGGCTCAGTGTCATGCAGAAATTGTCATGGATTTTGGTTCTGTTCTGAGGTCTTTTGGTTACAAGTCTACAGAACTTTTTCCTGATTTTTGTGGCACCACATTTTAAAATATCTGACTTGAAAGCTTCATGGTTATATCCAGGGAAGGAGGAGATCTCTCTAAATCTCTCATATTTGTATGTATTCGTTTATGAGGTTAGGCAGGGGATACCTTGGAAGGCAACCAGACACTCAGGCGATATGACATTGAGCAGAACCTTGAGGTGAGGAGGATGGGAGGTGAGAATGAGAAGTGATGTTGGGCAGTGTATAGAAGTCATGGTGTGGTCATTGGAAATGAAAGGACTAGATGGGTGCTATAATAGGAGGTATGCGTAAAGGCAGTAGGAGTGCATAGAATAGACAACAAGGTAAGACTAGGAAGTAGAGGACCTAGAATGGACATTAAAAAATCTTCATTTTAGTCAGATGTGGTGGCACACACCAGTAATCCAAGTACTTGGGAGGGTGAGACAGGAATATTTCAGGTTTGAGGTAAGTCTCAGAAATTCAGTGAGACCTTGTTTGAAAATAAAAAAAAAATAAAAACAGGGCTAGGGGTATAGTTGAGAGGTAAATTGTCTCTGGGTTCATTCCCCAATACCAAAAACAAACAAACAAAAACAACAACAAAATAACTTTATTTCTTTATGTAGAACTTTCATGCTCTTGAGTCGGCTGGAAACCTAAGGCCAAGTAGGCTGGGATTGTGTCTGGCTGCATATATACAGAAAGGGAGAATTTGGAAAGACTCTTTACTTTCTCTTCCTCTCTCTTGGTTTTAGAGAAAATCCTTCATTAAGTATGTTGGTATTGTTCTTTAACCTGCAATGCTAGTGTTTACTGTAGCATACTTAGAGGTGGGTTTTGCCTAACAGCTTTTACCAATATTGACTATTTCTATTCTAAATTTCCTAAATGATAAAGTTACTAAACGTACTCATTAAAAAACAAAAAATGCCTCTGTAATGAGTCTATTGAGATGTACAACGCCATATCCTCTTAGGTACTTAGTAATTACAAACATAATTGAATAGAATCAACATTTTAGGTACTTATATAACTTATTATAGTTGGTCCCATTTTAGTTCTATTTATGTCACTCTAATTATACTATGGAGGAAATTCTTGTTCTGTGTAGTAATAAAGCCTAGTGCTTTGCCCGTAGTAGATCTTCAATAGATGATTATTAATTTGGAAATTAAATCTTTTTTTTGTGGTACTGGGGATTGAACTCAGGGGCATTCTACCTCCGACCTATACCCCCAGCTCTATTTTTTTTTATTCTTTATTTTGAAACAGGGTCTCACTAAGTTGCAGAGTGCCTCACTAGGTAGGTGAGGCTGGCTGCGAACCCGGATCCTCCCGTCTTAGCCTCCCAAATGCTGGGATTATAAGTGTGAGCCATCATGCCTGACTGGAAATTAAATCTTTTTGCTTTTATGTAGATACAAAGTAGTAACATGATGGAGGCACATACAGAGAAACAAGAACTCCTCTGAGATAGTAGATACTTGACAGTTAATTCATTTGACAATTGAAATGACATGCCATTTCTTTATTTGTGGCCTACTTATCTATAAGGTAGAAGTTGATTCAATTTCAGTTTAAAGCAGCATTCTAAATAACTAATATAAAATGGCTATAAAACAAATTAAGTCACAGTAGGAAAGCAAAAATGGAAATGGAAGCTGATATGTGGAAAAATGATTATGCTTGCCTTTTCCATATTGCTTCCTGTGAATGGTGTGTGTGTGTGTGTGTGTGTGTGTGTGTGTGTGTGTGTGTGATTCAGTTTTTAAAATATGGCTTGGTAAGTATATTAGGAATGCTTGGTTGTCAGGAAAATCACCTATTTCTTTTCTTTTTTATACTAATCCCTATTATATTTGATGGAATTAGCAACTTCAATTCCTACTGTATAAGATTTTCTTTCATGTAGGAAGACATTACATAAGTAATTAGAATTATATTTAAGTATTAAGATTTTTAGGCAGTTTTATAATAATCATGTAAGAACATTTTCCTGTAGTTATAGCTCATTGCCTGAAGAATAAATAGTTCATTAAATGCTTAGAAAAATATGAAACTATATACTTACTTCACTGTAAAAAAAAACAAGTCAAGATATATTAAGAATTTAAATGTCAAAAGTGAATCTTTAAACACTTAATAGAAGATACATGAATATATTTTATTTTATTTATTTTATTTTTATTTTTATTTTTGCGGTACTGGGGATTGAACTCAGGGGCATTCTACCTCCGAGCTATACCCCCAGTCCTATTTTTTATTCTTTATTTTTGAAACCGTCTCACTAAGTTGCGGAGTGCCTCACTAGGTAGCTGAGGCTGACCTCGAACCCAGATCCTCCGGTCTCAGCCTCCCGAATGCTGGGATTACAAGTGTGTGCCACCACGCCTGGCTACATGAATACATTTTAGATACAGAAGTAGGAAAATATTCCTGGAGTAAGGCATAAAACACTTTTACTATAAAAGAAAACCTTATTTTCTTTTATAAATTTTACTACATGAAAATTAAAAACTTAAGTTCATCAAAAGATCATTAAAAATGAAAAAATCTTATCATAAACTAGGAGAACATTTTTATAGTCTGCAAAACTAACAAAGGGTTGGTGTCAATATCACAAAAATAAGCTCCTAAAAGTCAGTAAGAAAAACAGGCAAAAGTCATTAATAGATATTTTACAGATGAAGGAATTGATATGATCAGAAAACATATGAAGAGATGTTCAGTGTCACATCACATTCTTTAGTGATAATAGAAATAAAATAAAGACAACAATACAATATTATTTTGCAGTCTTCATTTGGCCAAAAAAAAAAAAAAAAAAAGGAAGAAGAAAGTCTGAGAGTGTCAATAATTAGAGAGAATACAGATCCCCTGGGCATTTTTGCTGGTCAGAGGGCAAATTGGTATAATCATTTTGAAAAACATTGAACATTTTGGGAAAAAATGGCCATCCATATACTGTGACCTGGAAATTCTGCTCCTAGGTATCCAATAATACTTATTTATGTGTACAACAGAAACATATATAAGGATGTTTATATCAGTTCTATTTAAGGAGTGATGTGGAAACTACCTGAATGGATATCAGTAGGAGATTGGATTAACAAGCTTTGGTATAATCACAACAAAATATGACATAGTAGTCAGATGATGTACAGCATTTACAAACATGGATGAGTCTTAGAATGTAATGTTGATGAATAAGTAAGTTCTAAAAAGTGATATGCAATGATATATTTTTATAAAGTTAAAACAGCCAAAATATCCTTTTAAACACACATAGATGTAATAATTCTATATAACAAGGAAATTGAGGGAGTGATGGCAATTGGATGAGGTATGGTTGTTGCTTCAAGTCTCAAGGCTGAGAGGGAAGTCATAGGAGATAGCTGTGTATTTGAACATGGGTTGTGATCATTTGGGTGGGGAAGTTCATGAGCCTTTATTTCTTTATTTAAAAAGGCTAAGTAAACAAATTAAAGTGGGTCATATAATTATCAGTGATGAAAGATATTATGATCCAAGGATTATTATTAATCTAATTCTATGCACAGAGAGAGAGAAATTGCCCTCAAAATGAATATTGAGAAAATTTAGTATTTAACTATATCTTAAGAGTTGACATGGCAGTCTGTTTTTTAAACTCCCAGGTTATGTGTCTACTGCATAAATAGGAAACAGGCATCTTGGCACTCATTTTAATTATATTTCATGTATTTCTTCAAGAAAAAAAATTAAAGCAGTATCTGAAACCACATTTTAATAGGAAAATATTAGAAACTCATAAGGATACTTGAAACATTTGAAGTGTTGAACATTTAAATGATCAGCCTAAACACATCTGTTAGAAACATGTGGGGTTTTAGGATGAATAATCTGGGTCAGTACTGGAATTTCAGATCTAAAATACACAGTTTTTAATATTTAGAAAACAAAATTGGAAGCAATCCTAGAATAGCAAAATTAAATCTATTAGTGCAAATATAATACAAAGATAATACAAAATCTAAACAAACATGAGAAATAATAAGAGGGGTAAAAATTTCAGCTTACAGAAATAACTGGCAGCCTTTAGAATTTGGAAATAGTATTTTATACTGAATCCCAAATGTTTCTTCACACCTGTATTAGTTTGCTAGGGCTGTCATAACACAAAACTACTGACTTGGTGATATTAAACAACAGAAACTTATTTTCTAATGGTACTGGAGACTGAAAGTCCCAGGTCAAAGTGCTGGCAGACATGGTTTCTCTTGAGGCCACTCTTCTTGGCTTGCACATGGCTGCTTTCTCTCTGTGTCCTCACAGTTCCCTCTGTGTATGTAACCTTGGTGGCTCCTTCTCTTTTTATAAGAACAATAGTCACAGTGGATTAGACTCCACTGAATAGCCTTGTTTTAACTTAATTACCACCTTAAAGATCTCAACTCCAAATGCAGTTACATTCCAAAATACTGGGCATTAGAACTTCAATCTATGGATTTTGGGAGGGAGGGGGGGTGAGGGGCTGGGCATGATTCATCTCCTTGAAAGCATTCTTTTCTGTGACTGATTCCCATGACCTGACTCTCATAATGAGTGTTGCTGTCTTCCAGGCCCTGTATCAGGTGGTGGGATGCAGCAGTCAAGTGCACAGTCTCTCTCCCACTGTGTATGAGAAAACAGCAAGGACACAAAACTAGAGGGAAAGTGTTATGATACTAACCTTGCAAATGTCATTTTCCCCAAACCTGTCACTTATCCTAAGAAGTATAGGCTCCTCCCTTTAATTATTTGAGAGAATGAACTATTGTTAAAGAAATTAACTTGCTTCAGGGTCTGGAACATGCTGCATGGAGATGAGCACAGGAGAGCATTTTGATTGCAAAAGAGCACCTATGATTAGGAGCAGTGTCTTAGTGACACTTGGTCATGGATCTGGAACCACAGGGTTTTCTCTGTCCACAGGTTTTACTTAATGCCTAAGGCGTGTCTCCTCCAATTGTTGCCAAATGTGTTAGCTGCTCTAGAAGATGGTGACATATCTTTTTTGAGATACTTCTTAGGTCCTAAGAGTCTAAAGCATACCCTCCAAATTTTGTGAAAGTCTAGTCAGTTATTTTTAGCAATAGCTAAAAGAACACTTTAATTTTATTAAAAAAATTATTTTCCTAGATTGGATGATGATTCCTCCCCTTCTTTGTATTATCCTCTGTGATTCCATTGATTCTCCCTTTTTTGGGAGGCTAGACCATAAAAGATATAGAGAACCACAGAGTCAAATGATTACTGATGATGAACCAGTGGGATGTGCTGGGGCTAAAGTGGATGGGCACGAGGACATCATGCAGTCATCTGCTTGGGCCAGTGATCCAGGAAAAGAAAGGAAACTGGATGTCTGAGTGGACTCCCATGCAACTGAATGGAACTGGATGGTGGGATTCATATCTTGTTTCCTGCATTTTGGTGCAAGTAAGCCCTCTCCATATGGCAGAAATCAGATACAACCTCATGGGACCAGGCTTATGGGGAGGACAGATAAGGCAGGTACGAAGGTTGGGAGGGGAAACATCTCTAAATGTACTGAGATGTAATTTCCACCACACAGTTATAGAAACATAAATACATAAAAAGTTGTATTTCTTGCACCACCTAGCCTTGTGGTCTATGATTTGGACCTGGCACAATGGATTCCTTATATTTCAGTTTAGATGCAAAGTCCTCTGCTAACAAGGACTGCACTGCATCATGACCTGATCTGGAACTAGAGACTCCATGAACTGTAAAAATATTACAATAGCTTTTGTAATATGCAGTCATAAATAGAAAAAAGTCATTACAGTGTGAAATACTCACCTCCTACAGCAGCATGAAGATGATCTGAGGTATAAACTTGGGACAATGGGACAGGCAAGGAAGGCATACATGGTCTTGTGCAAATGGGAAAGTAACTCTTGGTTGTTTTCAATTTGATAATATTCCAGTCAAGGTGAACTTCCTGGGTTTTCTTGTAGGTTTAGAACTAAAATAAAAATAGAAAATAGCCAAATTCTAGAGGAGGAATTTCTCTAAGGAGGTCAATATCTGGAGAAAATATTTAAAAAGAAGAGTGCTGTGTTAGTTTTAGAAATTAGCTTTAGATTAATTGACTAAAATCACACAGTATTTCAAGAAATTTATTATTAGATCAACCAATTTTTAATTAAATGAAGCTCTTGAATTAGAATATGGCCCATATAGCAACTATTATACAAATTACTAAAAAAATGAATGTTCTTGGAGGAATCTTGGGGACTCTCAGAGTTATGAATTATACCAAGAAGAGCAACCTGTGCAATTACAATAGTGACAATTCATATACCTATACATATGTCTGGGAATGTTAAGTAATGTTAACAAGCATGGACTTTGGATTTAGGTGGACCCTGATTCAAAGGCTGGCTCTATAATTTAGTAGCTGTGGGGTCTAAGCAATGTACTATGCCTAGCAGCGTAGTCTGGTTGTGGATATTAAATTTAGTTATACAATGTATCTGGGAAATATTATTAATTTATTATTATTCTTCAAAAAGTTTTATTCATAGGAGGTCTTTAGCAGCCTGACCCATGATCTCAAATGTTGTTCTTGGTTGCTTTAACAAAATATCTTCAGTTATTGAGACATTATGGATTTTTCATTCCTAAACCATCTTTTTACACATTAGAAATGCTGAATACGTGAAAAAAGCTTTCATATGATCATTAATCACACACACAAAGAATGGATGTTGAGTGGAAGAATGAATTCTTTTCTTTTTGGTGCTGGAGAGTGAACCTAGTGCTTCTTGTACATCGCATGCACTCCATCACTGAGCTACACCCCAAGCTCCCAAGAATAATTTCTTCACTCAATGCTCTTTATAGCTTTTTAAGCAAAATAGAAAAAAATATAAGATAATTTTAATGGCCTTGGCAGATATTAATGACAATATTAAAGTAATAAATACTACCGTTATTTAGTACTATGCTTGTCTTATTCAGCTATGAGATTTTTTTTTTAACTAAAATGAAACACTAAGCATTTACACACTGAGAGGCGAGAAAATTGTTATGAATTTGCTCTGAGGAAAGTATGAATGCAGAAGAGTTAAGAAGTCCAGTAATGTCAGCCTAAGGAAATAACTGCTCTTGCAGGCTTCCTATTTTAGTTTCCTTTCTGACTGCAAGCAGTGCTTAAGAAAATAATCTTAGCTCATTCCTATAAGTCAGAATCCTGATTAATGTCTAATGAAAACTTAGACCTAAGGTCTAAATTAACAAGATTGAAAGTTAGAAAGGAGCTTTAAATTTTTTTTCAGAATTCACTACTTTCTTCCTACTTTTGAGATAGAATTTGGTTTGCTTGAGAAAATAAGTGCAAACCAAACTTAGAACTCTGATAAATTTATTTGATCTTTCTTTGGTAGTTTTTAGTGTATATCTTATTTCCCAGTATGTTTATTAACTCTGGTCCTCATGCTAAACCTTTTACTTATTTATTTATTTTGAAAAATACCAGAGATCCAAAGATATTTTACATGTTTGCTCAACCTGGAGAGTGACCTAAATTTTTGTTTTGCTTTTCATTTTTAAATTAGTTGTATTACTGGAGGCAGATGCAGGTGGATTTTTAACAGGACCAGGCAATGAAAGCAGAAGTCAATGTCTGATGAATATTAAGGCAGTGAAATTGTTCTCTTTGGGTGTTTTGTATTGATCTTGACCTTCTTCATTAAGGAGAGCAGTAGAGGGGTGGATAGTGAGGTGGAAAGGGAAAGGTATCATTTCTTGAGAGACTTTGCTGAAGTTGAAAGGTACGGTGATTCTTGGAAACAGAACACTACTGCAGTAAAATGAAGCTCTTTTACAAGTCTCTCAATTGAGGCTGCTGCTCCTGACAGTGAAGCTATTTTAACTTTTAATTTGCTGAAAGGCAAATAAGGCAGCTGTCTTCACAGTAGGGTGTTAGGGGTGAGTGTTGGAGAAAAAGCTTCTTTTTTCATGTAAATTAAAAGAGAGGATACTAAAGAACAGTTTACTGTTACTCTACGGGTTCTCAGCAAGCAAGCCAGGGTATCATCCTTAGTGATTTTCTTACGTTTTCTTTTAATTTGCTAAACACATTGGAGTTGAGGGCGGAATTTTCGATTTGACAGCACTGAAATTCAAGTTAGGAATTTGTAGCATCCGTTCCCTTCTGCCTCTCCCTCCATCTCCCTTGACATCAGAAACAAACAAACAAGCAAAAAACTTTTGGGATAATGTCTGAATTTGAGACTTGGTGTTTTCATGAAACGTTTCCTTTTCCTTATGTATTCCTTTTCAACATAGCATTTTTCTTGATGAATTAAAGCACATTTAGCAAGAACTAAGATTGACCTATTTTCCACTAACTAGGAACTGTATTAGCAACTTTGTTAACTTTGCACGTGGTCTACTAATGGCAGCAGCCTCTGGATGGCTCCTTTTGATGTTGCCCTCTAAAGGTCTCGGCAGAAAGCCTTACTCTGCACATCATTCCCTTCTGACTTCTGGTGGTTTTGTTTTATTTGGCTATTGATTGGTGTTACGCATCCCTCTTAATGCTAACATTAGATGATGCTTTATCAGAGCACTTAGCGGAAAATTACTGCATATAAGTAGAAAGTTCATTAGAGTTTGAGCTACGTGTTTGAGATACATCATCAGTCAAAAATATATTCTAACTGTAGAACCGATTTGGAATTTTGGTAAGTTGACTCATGTAAGTTATCTCTGTTATACATTTTGTATTTTGTAGGGTGATATGCATTATTTAGATGAATGTGAAACTCTCCCTTGAACTCAGTATAATACATTTTTAATGGCTAATGATTGTATAGATAATTTCATACAGGGGAGCAAATGGTTTCCCTTTGGTTATCATTACAAATTTACTTCTGAACAAATTAAAAATGAAATCATCACCCCTGTCAGAAACGGGCAGGAAAACAAAGGCTTATTAAGAATTTGCTTTTCCCTTGGTGAGCTATATTATCAATAATCATTGCAGCCCATAATGTATGTGGTTTGGCCTGACGTATTAATTTGTGCTGATTTAATGGTTGAGAAGCCATTTTCATTTTGTGCTTTTTGTTTTTGATTTTCTCTTCTGGGCATATGAGTAGTCATATGTCTTCTGTGAATGAGTTTGTATTATGGTAATCACACTGAAACTGTATGGTGTAAGGGCAATAAAAATTAAAAATAAGAAGGTAGCTCTCCTGGTTGAAAGTTAAGCCATATTCCCCCCTTCCTTTTTTCTTTCTATCATTTACCTTAGAACACTTGTGATCCTAAGTAATTTGTCCTCTCTTTGAAACATATGCAAATCCTTTTGAAAACCAGACAGGCCTTTTGTCAGCCTCTGGACCCAGGAATGTCTTCCTCAAGGGTCTGACATCCATCTCTTTGAAGTATAAGCACCTAGGGAGAAGACATTCCTGATTGCCAATTTCTCTGAGAGGGTAGGAGCCTCACTTGTACCAAGATGCTCCAGTGGGGAGATTAAGCCAAGTCACAAAACTGCTTCTGTCATGGAGATATGAGAGGTTTGTTTCTGCTCAGAATGAAGCCAGTTAGCTAGCACAGAGGGTCATCCCAATTGTCAGGTAAATTTAGAATGTACTGTATGTGACATATGGTGCTATCAAGTCTTCTTACTTGAGAGCTAGTTATTGTTTATCTTGAAAACATGTATGCAATGATTTGTATCTGCTTGGCTATTTAATAGGGCGAGAGTTCTTACAATTTTTGCAATCTCTTTTTGGATTGCTTATGACTCGCATCACATTCTGGTTTAATGCTTATTCAATAATAACGTTTTCTTTCTTATTATCTTTGTGGAGAAGATTTTGAGGTTGGGAGAAGATTTTGTTTTTAATTCTATTTCCTCATCAATGGATATGGGTCATTATAAAAACTAACATTTGACCAGCTTGTGCTCTTAGTTGTGCTATGTCTTTCCTCCTTTAATCAAATGTGCAATGCAGAGAGAACTCTGGTGGCTAAAATCACTGAGGATTAGCCAATATTATGTAAAAAGAAAACAATACTATTTCATTAGCATTTTTTTTCCAGAAGAACAGCATTCCAAATTCAGCTGTGAAAGCTATTGTGAAGATAGGATTAGCTAAGTGGCACGTTTGTCACTTTTTTTTTAATTATTACTTAATAAATTCTCTCAAACAGTCTATTTTTAGGCTAATTTTATTCTATTAAAGTTATTGCTATTCATTTTAAATATCACTTGCTTCCAATTACATTGTTGTAGGATCCTGAAAAATGTTAAACTTGGCATCGCTAACTCAAAGGTGACTTGTGGCACAGGGATGATTTATGCCTGTGGAATTGCAGAGGTCTAAAAATAGGGCCTGATGTTACATTCATGTGTATTGCTGTACACAGGCTCAGTAGGGTTAGAGAAGGATGGAGTTTCAGCCTGAACTCTCACTTTTCTTGCTTTTTGTCTTTGAGTCTGAGCAACGCCCGGATAATTAGACAGTGCTCATTTGTCATTTGTATCATTTCCTATCCGTGCACACCATCCTGTCCAGCCAGCTCCCAGGTGATTACGAGGAAGCATGTAGTCTGTAAATAGTCATTTGCCACAACTCTTTTTGCTGTTTTAATTGGAAGATATTGGACTGGACACTAACAGATCCTTGCTGCTAGGATCTGATGGGGTAAGTGTGTAACTTTGACCTTAGGAGGGATCAGAAATGAAAGTGTCCAGTTGGACATACAGATGATAAGAAAGAGTCTCTGTTAGCAAGGTGAATGCCCGCAGTTCTGGGGAAGCAACCTTTCTGAATGTACAGCAAGCAGGATTGTAGTCAATATTTCCTCTGGTGGATGCTTCTGATTTCAGCTGTAATGAGTGTGAGATGGCAGTGTCGAAAGATCTTTCCTTCAGCCTTTCTGAGTGTGAACTCTGATCAGATGAGAGGAAGTCATGTAATTGAGTTCACCCATCTGTTGTCAACAGGGATAGAGGTTGCATGGGCCCAGGGATGTACTGTGGAAACAAAAATACAGGCTAGTACCATCCAGAATACATATGGGAAACATAAGTTTTCTTCCTTGTTGGAGGGACTGTAGTAGACTGTTGATAAGACAGAGGAAAAGGGGATGGAACAACCACACTCAGGACAGCCTGAGTCATCTTTGATGAGCCCGAGTCTATGAGCATTAAACATTGTGGCTGAATGATTTGCCTAAGTATCATGGGTTGTTAGCTTCTCTTCCCTCTACTATAATATATTTTATTATATTTATCTTACTTTGAACTGATGAGGAAATTGGCTTCAGAGTACATTATTGTACTATAGTAAAGGAATAGTTCAGATTGTGGAGGTAGCTGTGGGGTTCTGTAATGCCCTGGTGATTTAGAACTCTTCTGACACTGTTGTTTAGTAGCTTGCTCAGCTCCTGGAGTTTACTGGGAAAGATCTCAGAGATCACCGTCTCAGCAATAATTTTGCATTCTTTAATGGCTTCTGTGTTGCTGTGGTGTAACAATGTGGAACATGTTAAGCTACTCACCAGCTGCCAATTTAAATATACAACTGGGGAAGTAATCTAATTTTCAGGGAGTATTAACTTGATCTTAATAAATGTTGATGTTTAATTTAATTGTGACCTTTAAGTTACACTTTTGAAGATGAAAAAAATCTCATGTTTCCCATGAACTGTTGAAATGTTAAGATACTGGGCCTGATTTTTAACGAAACTAGAAACATATTTTAAAAATAACGGAGTTTCTACCTGAACCTAGCCCATTCTACTTTCATTCAAATAACAGCTTAGTGAATCTTTCCTGACTATATACTTTATATTCAAACAAAATTTAGTTAAGAGAGGACAAAGCAGTGGTATAAAAAGAACTGAAAGAAAATTTCCTCTTAAACACTTACAGTTAATTGCTTAGCAAGAAGCAGCATATTCCCACCTGCTCTCCACCTCAATTTCTTAACCAAGCAAACTTCTACTTGCCCTTCAAGACCCATTATTACCATTGCTTTTTTTTTTTTCTGTGAATCTTTCCCCAAAATTCTGTCCCATCCAACCCACAGGCAGAGTACTTTGTTCCTTCATCCCTTTATTTATATTTATTAACACTTCTATCTGTTTTAAATTGATCTATTTTTGTATTTTTCTCTTCACTTGACTTTGAATTCCTTGAGGAGAAACACTATTCCTTATTCACCTCAATATATCATGGTCTAATTCTAAACTAAGTAGTAGACTAAGAATCAGTATACAATATATATTTAGTGGAAACTGATAAAATGAAAGGGCTCTCAAACAGACTTCAGAAATGGTCCATCCTCATTGTGCTCGAGTAGAAATTTTTATGTAGGGCCGGGTGTGGTGGCGCACGCTTGTAATCCCAGCATTCGGGAGGCTGAGACCGGAGGATCCAGGTTCGAGGCCCGCCTCAGCTACCTAGTGAGGCTCTCCGAAACTTAATGAGACTCGGTTTCAAAATAAAAAATAAAAAATAGGGCTGGGGATATAGCTCGAAGGTAGAATGCCCCTGAGTTCAATCCCCAGTTCCGCCAAAAAAAAAAAAAAAAAAAAAATTATGTAGGATGGTGAAGGTCTATGACCCCTGTTGAATTGTTTTTGTAGAAACAGGGTCCTATAGCCCATTGGTCACAAATTTACCTAAGAATTGACCTTCATTCTACAGTGCTTTGTCTTTCAGAATAAGAGCTATTTTGGAGCTTATGGAAGATTTATTCTCAATCTAGGGAAATTTGATAACCATGTATTGCATGATGAGCATGCATCTCCAGGTTCTATAGTTTGAATCTTAAATGTTTCCCAAAGGTCCATGTGGTAAAAGTTTGGTCTCAGCATGGTGCTATTGGTTGGTGTTGGAATCATCAAGAGGTGGCTCTAGAGGGAGGTCTTCAGGTCATTGGGAGTTGCCCTTGAAGGGGATAGTGGGACCCCAGCTCCTTCATCTTCCCTCTTTGCTTCCTGGCCCTGACATGAGTGGTGAGTGGTTTGGCTTTGCATCTGCTCCTGCTGTGATGTGTTGATTCACCACAGGCCTAAAGGGACAGAGTCAGCCAGTTAGAGATGGAGCCTGAAACCCTGAATCAGAAAAAACCTTTTCTCTCTCTCTCTCTCTTTTTTTTTTTTGCAGTACTGGGGATTGAGCCCAGAGGCATTCTACCTCCGAGCTACACCCCCAGCCCTA
>PVLC010000287.1:149515-243766 GCA_004027655.1 Graphiurus murinus
TTTTTTTTTTTTTTTTGTGGTACTGGGGATTGAACTCAGAGGCATTCTACCTCCGAGCTATACCCCCAGCCCTATTTTTTATTCTTTATTTTGAAACCGAGTCTCACTAAGTTGCGGAGTGCCTCACTGGGTAGCTGAGGCTGGCCGCGAACCCGGATCCTCCGGTCTCAGCCTCCCAAATGCTGGGATTACAAGCGTGTGCCACCACGCACAGCTAAACCTTTTCTCTTGATAAGACAATTATCTAAGGATATGTTCTAGTGACAGAAAGTTGAATAACTCACCAGGTAATTGTTAAATGCCTTCAATAGTTATTTCCAGCTAAGGTTCAAATTTCATTATAGCCAATGATTATGGATCAGAGATGTGCCAGATCTTTGTACCTATGGGTTCATTCAGGAGACAACCTGACAGTTTGGTGTTAGCCATGGCACTGTGTTGGTCAAATGCATTAGTCAAGTAAGGCTTTTGGAAATCTCAGATGGATATGTATTATTGATTAAGGTACTTAATCTATGGAGTTCTGGGATATCTTAGGATCCTCAGGACTAGGACCTGATGTATTCTGGAGCACTCTTGAAAAACAGACTCTATTTCATAGCTGTCATTGGATAATCTGCTACTGACCTACGGCATTTCTACATTTTGATTATTTGTACATATGTATAAGAAGTGTACTTCATATATGGATGTGTCTTAAAGTATCATAATTTAATAATTTATAGGAGAGTACAGGATGCAACTTATGTTTAACACTTCTTTTTCTAGCTGGGTGCAGTGCTGCATGGCTTGTAAATCCCAGTACTTGGGAGGCTGAGACAGGAGGATTGCAGGTTTGAGGACAGCCTCAGCAAGTAGTAAGACTCTCATCAATCTAGTGAGACCCTGTTTAAAAAAATAGGATTGGGAGTATAGCTTGGAGGTAGAATCCCCAGTACCGCCCCCCCCCCCAACCTCAACACACACATCTAGAGATACATCTTTTTCTGATATGTCTCTACTTCTTACATAAACTCTCTAAGCCTCAGTTTCCTAGTTTCTGCCACATGGGGATTAAATGATATCTACCTTCAGGCTACTCTGTGGGCATTGCCAATCCTGAGAAGCATCATTCACATTTTAGTCCATGTGACTGGAGGTTTGAAGAGCACAACATGTACAGCCACACTGGGAAGACTTGCTTGGTTATGAGAATTAATGAGTCAATCACTGCATACAAGAGTCTTTGTGTAGTGATTGGCATTCAGGAGATGTACAAATGATAACCTTCATTATTATTGGAAGGTTTGCACTGTTCTTTTTAGATAACTAGATGGGAAAAAAGATATAATGTGGCCTATAACAAGTAATATTTCCAAATGATGCTAACAGGTAGATAAAGGATTGAAAAACAATATCCCATAAATCATTGCTATATTCAATGTTTAGAAGTCAGCTGGTTTACCAGAAATCCCAGACCAAACTGTGTAAATGTATATTTATAGCCATTTTTTAATGTATTTTGAGGTGATTTTCTATCTCCACTCCTCCTTTCTTTTTTTTGGGGGGGGTAACTGGGGATTGAACTCAGGGGCATTCTACCTCCGAGCTCTACCCCTAGCCCTATTTTTTATTGTTTATTTTGAAACCGAGTCTCACTAAGTTGCAGAGTGCCTCACTAGGTAGCTGAGGCTGGCCACGAACCTGGATCCTCTGGTCTCAGCCTCCCAAATTACAAGCGTGTGCCACTACACCTGGCTTCCACTCCTCCTTTCTGAAACATCTATCCATTAGAATATTGGAGGTAAAGAAATAAACCAAGAAGACCTCTAAAGAGTGGTTTCAGTAACTTTACTCTTAAGTCATGGGTTTGAGTTTTTGGATCCTTCTAGAATCTTAGTGAACAACATTTAATACTTCAATAACATGGTGTTGTTATTTCCCACCTACAGAAGATTTTTAGAACAAACTTGAAGGTGTGTGTGTAGAGATGCTATTATGAAGACACAGTATTTGTATCAGATACAATAGACAATGACAACAAGCTGAATAATAAAAAACTTGACCTGGGGGGATAATAAGAAAAAAATTTAAAAAATCTATATTGCTAATTATTCTTGAGATATTAAGAAAATATATTCAATATTTTCTATTTCAAAAGGATGTTTATATCTAAACTTTATTTACAATTTAAAATCATTTACCAACTAGGACATAATCTAAATGAAAAAAATTTGGCAGTTAAAAGGAAGCAGGATGGCATGGTGAAAATGTAGAAAGTGGAGTCAGCCTACCATTGTATTCCAGGTCCATCTCTTTTGCTTAAGTGACGTGAACAAGTTATTCAATGCTATGAACTTTGGTTTTCTGATCTGTAAGTGGAAGTGATACTTCCCACCACGAAGGGGTGGCATGAGACTGGAATGACATCACCTATGGTAAGTGCAGTCAGCCAGGGTCTGGCTCTTTGCTGCCTCCCAGTGTTTTATAAGCCTCCTCTGCTGCTTGATAAAGTTTGTTTATCTGAAACATCACATTCTCAATGAAATTGCATTCCATTGTTATTTCTGTGGCTGGAAAGTAAATTTATAGTGCACATTTCAGACAATAGCTGTTCATTGAACTCAGTAATTGTAAACTTTGCATGATCTAGGCTCAAATCTTGCAAGTATGAGTATATGATGAGTGCTAGGATTTCTGAGAATCTCAAGACTATTTTCTTGTTTTATGAAGTTTCTGGAATGTTCTGATCTGTTAGAGCTAAGAAGGAAAGACAAACTTTATTTATTGCCAGTGCTGTTGAAGATAAGAAGACTGATCACATTCTTGTGTTGAATGCACTTTTAATACAGTTCAGATAATGATTCTGGGCTGTGTTATGATTCACTGTTTTATCCCCCCTTCTTCCCTGTTTACTCTTAGGTGCTTCTTGTCATTATTATATATCTTATTGATTTGGAGGATGTTCTAGAGACTTATACTATTGATTAGGTAGAGTGTTTCTTTATTTTATGATTTACCAGTTTTTGCTTCCCATATCATCATTACCACTAGAATCAAATTGAAAGTCCTTTTCTGTCATGGAATTTTAGTCTTTTTCTGATATGTACTGGATTAAATAATTTTATGAGAGCTGTCTAATTCCCTTAAATTTATCTAAAACATGCCATCTGCTTTGTAACCTCAAGTGATCTTATGGTTTATTAGATTTACTAAGCAAACATTTAATGTGTAAATATAATTTAATAAGCTTCCTGCATGTGTCTAATTAGGCTTTAATTTCTGCCACCAGGACTAAATGCAGTAAAATGTATGTAGGTCTCTAAGTCATAGTAATGTCTTTGAATGTTAGCTGGTCAAAATATGAATTAATATTGATATTTTGGTTCAATTTCAACTTCATTGGACTTTTAAGTCTTTGATGAATTATGATATTAGATCATTACATTAAATAGGTGATTCTTAAGCTCTTGGGAGTCATTTCATAAGGCATGACCAATTCAGTTGCATGTTACAGAGGACTCTAACTCAATAGCTTAACAAAAAGAGAATTTATCAGCTAAAGTGCTTAGATAAATACTGGGGTATATTCCAGAACTGGAGAAAGACATGCGAGAACCAGAGCCCAATAAGTAGAACCAGGGATTCAATGATGGATAGCAGATCTCTCTCTCTCTTCTCTCCTCTCCTTTCTCCTGCCCCTCTCCCCTCCTGCACCAGCTCTCCCTCCCCCATCTCTCCCTTTTATACCTGTGTCTAGTTCTTTACATATTTGTCTTATTTTGGAAAGATTTTTCTATATTGCAGAGAACATGGCTGATGCAGTCCAAACCTGGTGGCTCCAGAAGAAAAACAATTCTTTTTTTTCGTATCCATTTATTAGTGCCAGGGAAGACAGATTGGCCAGACTCTGCGCCTGTTTGCAAGAGAAGCTTGGAATGCTTGCTGGCCATGGGTAAGTTAACCTCAGTCGCTCACTCTGGAATCCTATGGAAAATCTGATGAATGTATTAGTTCCCTGCAGGGGAGTCACCTAGCACAAACACATCTCAGTATTTGCATATTCTTGCAGGGAATTGAGTCTTTCCTTAGTGGCTTAGGGACTTCTAGTTGAGGCTGCACCATTCATTATTGAAATTGATTGGTGTGTTTTCACTTACAAAATAGTAAATACTTATCTCACAGAATGCAAGGAAGCATCTCCTTCTATAATACAGATCATCTTTAAACTTTCACGACAAACGAGCTTCCAAGAACAGTGAACACAGCTGGGAAGAGCCAGCTTCTCTATGAAAAATCAGAGTGGGGCCTAAGGGACTGGAGGAGATAGAAGAAATCCACTAAAAAGAGATGGCATCCACCTGGACAAAGGCATGGACCCTGTAATTGGCCTCCTGTCTTCCACTCTTGCCTCCTTCTTAGTTCTTTCCCACAGAATAGACAGAGGAATCATTTAAAACATAACCAAGAATATTATGTCTATACCAGGGCCAACCCTGGTGTGAAAAATATTTACCATGATGACAAACCATGATCTGATGCCTCCTTCTTTCCCCAACAAGACATGCCGTCCTCACCTTCACCACAGACTGGCCCTCTTTCCCTCCTCCCCCTCCTCTCCATGTGCCCAGCTCTCCTTGTTTAGACCTTTGCTTGTGCTTTACCTCTGGGCTTGAGTCTTCCCTCCACTCTTTCCCCTAGCGCTCTCCTGCTGCTCCTGTAGGCTTTGGTTTACTTATAACTTCCTCAGAGAAGCCTCTGGAAACCAGAGTCCAAATGAGCTCCTTTCTGAGCAACTTTCACCATAATAATTGCAAGTTATCGTAACGTATTTGTCTTAACATCTCTTTCCTCTTTGTATGGCAAGTGCCACGTGATTAGTGACTATGTTCGTTCTGTTCACTTGGTGCCTAAGACAAGGCTTGTGAGCTTGTGCTATAATTCTTACTTGATCAATACTTTTTGAATAAACAGTGGAGAAATGGAAAGGGAATTGTTGAAATACAAACAACTGCAACAGCTGACTGTGAAAATTAGAAATCTTGAGGGAATGCTGAACAGGAGACATTCTGACAGTGGAGTCAAGGAAGGATATGTATGCAAAAAGCCCACAGAATGTGACTGCCTCTTGGGACTGGAGCTGTGTGATTTCAGGCATGTGGCCCATGAGGACATGCACAGGGACATGTGCATTGCTACATAGCACCCCCTGAGTGAATCGAGATGACATTTGGGAGGCCTGGCAATCAGTAGAGCTTAGCAGCCTGGAGAAAGGTTTGCAAATCACACAGAGTGACAACCTGAGCCATTTGTGCCTGTGTTTCAATACCAACATCATTGGCCGATTTGGTTTCATTTGTAACACTGAGTTATCATTGCTAAAATACTGGAAATTACAGTGCATACTTTGGAAGTTCTTTTCATTAAAACAAATTAAAGGCAAAATTTGGTCATTTGGTTTTTTCTGGAAGTACTTAGGAAAGACTCAAGTTGTAATTTAGATTTATAATTCTGGACACCCAATTTAGCAAATTAAAAATAATAAACCAGACTACAGGTTTATTAAAAATCATAGATATAGATAATTTATTCCTTCTACTTTTTCAGCTAATCTTCTGCATTTCCTTATGATAGGATGACATTGTATTTTAGCTTAGGAGAAAATAGTTTTTGTTTTGTTTGTTTTTTGTCTGGTACTAGGGAATTGAACCCAGGGGCATTCTACCTCCAAGCTACACCCCCAACCTTTTTTATTTCTTATTTTGAAACAAGGGCTTGCTAAGTTGCTGAGGGTCCCATTCAGTTGCTGAAGGTCTCACTAAATTGCTGATGCTGGCCTTGAACCTCTGATACTTCTCTCAGTGTCCCCAAAACTGAAATTACAGAGATGTGCCAATGTGCCTGGTTATGGTTTTTCCTTTGATTCCATAGTTACAGTAGAGTTCCTTTACCTTTCTTCTGTTTTCTCTGTAGTATTTATGTGATTTTAGTGTTTTTATTATCAAGTACACATGGATGCTTGAAATTTGAAAGTGTACCTCCCAATCTGAGCAACATGTTTGGCACTGAGACTGGAATCCCAGATGCATCTGGAGAGTTGGGCTGTGCACAAAGATTAGAGCCCGTGAGCTGATAAGATTCCCAAATAAGAGAACCAGCAGTCACTCATCTGCTTCTTTTGATAATGGCTTTCACATCTTATCTTGAGATACTGGTTTTATGGTAATGGGAAACAGATATGTAAAAAGGCATTAGGAAAGATATGGAAATATAGAAAGACCTTTTGCTAGCATCCATCTTTGTAAAAGTTGATTCTGTAAGAGGACTATACTGCTCTTTTTCTTAGAGCTTTGCATAACTGATTCCTTTTTATCCTAGGTTTCAGTTTACATATCACATCCTTAGAGGGGCTTTCTGAGGTGTTAGTTCACAAAGATTGGTTCAGACTTGAAGACTGGCAAAAATATAAATAAATAAAAATTATTCTTTATCTTTCAGTAATGTTATTTTTCCTATATGACCAGAGTTTCATAAAATAAGCAATGCAAGGATATACACTACCTTAACGATGTAGTAGGGTTGGAGACAGGCTCCTGGAACCTTTTATGCTTCTCATAGGTATGTCTGAAGTTTAGTGGAGTCATGTGAGGGACCCCTTAAGTAAGAATTTGCCTTTTAACCCTTTGTAGGCTAGTTGAAGGAGTTGGGCATATTCAACTCATGGAGTCTGGCATGTTAAAAGAATTTCATTTAAAATGTGCAATTCAGGCATGAATATAGGGGTTCATCATTTCTTGCTCTGCTGTTTCTACATTTTATTGATAGCTGTGTGCTCTGGCCTTACAGGGTTTCAGTGCATTGGGCCTTACTGTTGACTGTTGTAGATTTTCTGCTGCCAGGTTATTACCCTCATGATTAGAATAACATTCATTGTTATTTATTTTGGTTCATTGTTTAATTACTGTCTATTTCTTAAGATGATGTTTCCATCAGGGTGACACTAAATCTCTTCTGTTAGGTAGAGACTCAGTGCCTAGCACTGTGCCTAACATTCAAAGTCCTTGTGTTTCCTTTTCCCATAGTCTCCTGCTTCACACTCTCAGGATTGTCCTTTGCAAGGCCTTGTCTAAGAGTCCTGGGGGCCTGGATTCTTGGGGTAGTAAGCAAGTATAATGATACAATCACAAACATCCTTAAAAATTGGAAAGCTGGGCAGAATCTCATGTGAGACGATAATGCACCAATAAAAGGACATTTAAAAAAGAAAGAAGAATCTCAGCGGCTGATGTTTTACTGTTCTTCCTTTTTTTTTTTTTTTTTCATTCTTTCATATCTCATTGCCTTTGAAGCATACATTTTCCTACTTTGTCCTGATAATTTGGACAATATTTAGAGCACTGTAGCACTATAGTGCAGAGAACAGACTCTGGGTGAATTGCCTATGGTCTTGGACTGGCTCTGCCCCCTTCAAACTGTGTGACTTTTTGGTGGTTACTTCATTTCTTTTATTTCCCTTTCTATATTTGTGAAATGAACCTAGTAGGATATATCTTATAAGGTACTTATAAAGATGAAATGAATTAATATGCTGAGTGTGTTTAGAACAGTATCTGGAAGAGAATGGGCATTCAATGTTAGCTGAAGTAAATACATAATTCTGGAATTAAATTAAGATGTTCATTTGTTCTGTTTTTTCCTATGTTAGGTATACATTTCAAAAATTTAAGAGTAAACTAATTTATAAAGTTCTCTCTTAGTAAAGAGATAAGAGCTACTTTAGTTAATGATACAGATATTTTTAAAATTAGGTAACATAATTCTGAGAAAGATGGGAAAAGTTGACTTCTAGTGTTTTAGGTACCTGAGGTCACAAAATATTCACTGCAGCACATTTTGAAAACACAAGGTTTCCTGAATTTATAATCAAAGTGATTGAAAACCTTCACACAGTAGTTACCCCTGGAGGCTGCATACGTTTCAACTCTTCTGAAATTGCTCAA
Organism: Graphiurus murinus; assembly: GCA_004027655.1. Taxonomy (NCBI): domain Eukaryota; kingdom Metazoa; phylum Chordata; class Mammalia; order Rodentia; family Gliridae; genus Graphiurus; species Graphiurus murinus. Next base: position 157,495 of record PVLC010000287.1, read on the forward strand.
TAATATGTTTAAATCTTTTCCTCTTTTGGACTTGCCTTCATAGCAACTTTACAATCTTTACAAGGACATCTGCCTTTTTATTTTGTAGTTGAATCTCGTTTCAGATTCAAGATGGTATTACTTGATTTTATCATTCACCTGGTTTATTGGCCTTGGCACTGAATAATTTTGGTTCTTTAAAAAAATCTACTCACAAAATATGAACATGTGGCCCTTCGAGGACAATAAAGAGTATGATACAGTATCTGGTGATGTTTTTGAAGGTGGATTTCAAAAATTGTTTTGAACATATGGCATTGACATTGGAGTATGGGTGCAGCCTTGCAAAGTTATGAGGAAATAATACCTAGTTGGATATATTAATTCTAGTGGTTATTATCTTTAGAGCTAAATTTACAGACTCCTGAGTAGGTCTTGTTGATTCTTTGCTTTTAAGATACATATCTAGTTTGAAGCCAAAGTTCATTTGAACACATGAATTCTACTGTTTTTTTTTTTTGTTAAAAAACAATTTTCACCACACAAATATACAGTCTATTTTTGTCTTTGCTGCAGCTTGCCATTAAAAATTTATCATTCTAATTATACCTATTTGAAATCTTCATTTTTCTCATTAATACTACCTGGATAAACTCTCAGAATGCGCACAACAGTAGCTTATGTTAAAAACATGTAAATGTATTCAGTCATTGTTTTCCATTACAATGCATTACTGAAAATGGTCTATAAAGCAGATAATACTTTCCCAAAGGAATAGTATCGTTGGAGGCTGTGCTCCTAGCCAATGACTTAAAATCAAATAAATCAGAGATAGAATAATAATACATTATAAAGGAGTATTGTAACAAACAGGTTCTCTAGTTTAGTCTAAAATAACATTGTGCACCAAGTCTTATACAATATTCATAAATATACAGGGCATATTGATTGTAAAGAGGATATCAGTGAACAATAAAGTCTTCATATAGCAAATAAAACCTCTATTGATGTATAAATTTGATTGGAAACTAATGTCTTACAAATAATAAGTGGCAATTATTTAATTATAATGGTTTAACCATGATAATTATAGGAGATTTGGGAGGAGATTATTTGCAGGGCCCATGTCTTGGAAACTATGTAAAAAAAGTTATTTTTTTTTTCTGTTCACAGGTAGGTATGTAAAAAAAAAATCACATAACTGGCCTTAGAGTCAATGGTGTTTAGTACATTTGTTATGAGGTCAATTCTTTCATTCCGTGTGTGTGTGTGTGTGTGTGTGTGTGTGTGTGTGTGTGTGTGTAATGTATGTATGTATGTTCCAGACTTTTGAGCTATTAGAAATTGGGGAGAAGAATAAGAACCAATTGAGGGAGTAAAAAAGAAAGCCAGGAGAGTTTGATGTCCTAGAAACTAGAAGTCAAGGGAGGAAGATATTTTAAGAAATTTGGACCATTTGTATCAAGCAATATGAATTCAAATAAGTGACCATGGGTTTTATCAAAGTGGAGGTTCATTTATGATCTTGGTAAAAGTGGTTTGGGTGGGAATTAAGGCCTGATAAGAGAAGATGGGAGGCAAGAAATTGGAGATAGGAATTAAAAAAAAATCTTTAAGGATGTTTGCTGAAAAGTTTGGATAGAAGTGAGATATAGACATGAAGTTTCTGGTGGGAATGGGATGAAGAAAGTTTGTTTTAGTAGAGAGAAATCAGAGCACATTTGTATGTTTGTGGTAGTGATTTGTAGAAGGACACTTTGCTCATGCAAAATGGAGAAGAGCTGGATCAATGTTCCTCAGTACGCATGAAGGGATGGGATCTACTGCACAATTTGGGGGTTGCTCTTAGCCAGGAGCACAGTTTATTTGTGTCATAAGGAAAGAAGGTAGAGTATGTGGGAACAGGTGATAATAGGTGGGTGGATTTAATAGTGGATACTATTTGTCCCTTTAAAAAATTTAAATGTTCAAAGAGTTCAGTATTGTTCAGTATCATGCCAAATAACGATTAGCTGAAAACAATATGTCACTCAACTTGATACTCTGTCGACAGTCATTAGAATGCTTTACTCTTCTTTGGAAACTCATTAAAAACACTTAATAGCAAATCTTCAAAAGGTGCTTTGAAGTTTCTTTCCTAGAGTGTGTATGAGACAGAGAACTGTGTTGTGATTGAGCTTGCACTTTACCTTTAATTTGACAAATCATTGAATCAATTTATAAGGGCTGGTATCACCTCAGTGTGGCTGTTAATTTAGGACCTTCAAATGATTGCCTTGGAGATATGCCTAATGATAAAAGGTGGAAAATAGGTATATGATGTTTGAATTGGGTTAGACTACCAATGGAGCTATCAGTTGGGATATTCTACTTGCCTAAACCTCAGCTTCATGGGTAGTTTGATGACCTTCCTCTTCTTTATCCTAGTGACAGAAAGATTGTAAAGTGTGTGGTATAAAAATATAAGGCCTGTATTTGGAGAGACAACACATTGTGGGTTTTCATGCATTTATGTTAGTATATACATTATGTTAAAGAGGACAAATATTAATTTGCTACTTAATATATATCTATTATGTGCAAAAGTTGTACCAAGGTATGTAAAGATGTTATTTAATGTCAAATGAAATGCACCTTGAATTGAAACAAGAAATATAGGCATAAAGTCTATAGTTGCTTAGAGAAAGAAAAAAAAAAATTGCCATGGGCTGGAATAGTTACAGAAAACTTCTTGGATGAGAAAGATAAAACTTTGACTTCAAGCCAAGTTTTTGTCTTGGCACCTGGGATAAGAAAAGGACATTATCTGCATGGAGCAAAAAGCTTGGCACATATGGAACACTCAACAAATACCTGTTTGATTAATTCTGCTATACAATATGTGCATATATTAAACTCTTTTGTTCAAATTCTCCAAAAGTGGCAAACCAATGGGGAATAGGCATAAATATCTTTATGCATGATTTAAAAATCCAGCTTTGCCAGCATTATTCACTCTTAATTTTTAGAAATCTAATTTTGGCCCAAGTTGACTCTCTGAAGGATTTATGAAATGTTCTAACAAAAGTGGCAGCTTCCTGGAAAATACTGAACAACCAAAGGAGAGATACCTTTGCTCATCCATCTTGATCTAACTGGGAATATTTTCCTCGGAAAATGAAGGCTGCAATTGGGATTATATATTCTTTAGAAAAATATTTGTCATGTTTAATAAGAATGAAAGAGGAAAAAATCAAATGATTATAGGAAAGAGGCAAAGAATAGGCTGATTCTTCAGTTGACCTTGAGGCTCTCTTACTAGGACTGGTAGTGACTCCATTTCAGTCCCCAGCTATTCCTACAGTGCCAAAGGAAAATGTCTTATTTACAGTCTTGAGGCAAGCTTTTTCTCTTTCCAAATCAGCAGACTGCTCAAAGTGATGCCAACTGTTTTGTTTAGAAACCTCACTATTCTTCAAACTGTAAAAGTATGCTTATATTTTCCCAAAGTGGAAACATTTGATTTTGCAGTACAATTTTGATGTGTGGTAGAGTTTGAAAATTTTCTATTAGATTACAGCTGTGTAAATGACTGCCAGGAGATTTTGTTCAGAGTCCAATTTCCTATATAGCTCATCATTTATTTGTAGGAAAAGCTTTCCAATTCAGTCCATTAATTGAAATTCTTGAAGAAAATCCCTAAGAGTTTAACTCTACCGGACTAGAGGTTAGAGACTATTTAAAAATCATGTTGAATTTTATCCACTGGAAAAGCCCAGATCTGAATGTGAATTGAAACCAAGAGAGACTAACGTTTAATATAATGAGTAATCCTGCAATGGCCTGAAGGTAGCTGTGTGTGGACCACAATATTCGGGCAGTCTTATGAGAATTGATAATATTTAGGTGACACATAATTCTTCAAAGAGAACATCTAAATGTTATCCAGCTTAATTTAGAATGGAGTGTGTAATGATGAGTGAGGTTTGATGGATCCAGTGGAAATATCTGTGATTAAAGGATGCTGTTAAGGGAATAAAGCAAATGATAGTGCAAGATGGATGATATTTGCATAGGCGAAAGCTGACTATGTTACCAGCAGCTGTTGGTCTTGAAAAAACCTGAAAAAAAATTACTGGGCTTCACTTAGCCCTTTAATCCAATAACCCTGGAAATTACCTGTTTTAGTTCTGTGGTTTTTACAAGATCATTCAGATGCTTCTGTGAAATATGTATTAAAAGACTGGACCAGGCTAACAGAAATACAAATTCAGTTGGCCTGAAGGGACACTCAATCTCTTTTTCTCTCTCTGATGATGTTATAGCTGAATTTAGACTCACTTCAGTCCTGCTGTTCTTCATATCCGGTTTGGCTCATCCTAAGGCTATCAATTGACAAAGCAATTACTGAAATTAAAAAAAAAATCTGCCTTGAGTCCTTGGGCACTGCTAGAGTTCTTCTATTTAGGGTAATATTGGAAATCATAGTATGTAGATGGTTCAAAAACCAAAGGCTTAAAATAGCTTGGAAATTATGGGTAGCAGGTGAATACAGCAATTCCCATTGAAACATAGCTAATCTTTCTATTTGCTTCTTCACCCAGATCATATTCAGACAGTCCCCAGTCAATTATGAATCACTTAGTTTTTTAAAAAATATATTGGTTCATCATGTAGTAAGAAGCTTTAATCTTAACTAACTGGTTTTCAAGTATTAATAAGAGGGGATAGTTCTATTACTAAGTTTTGGCATTAATTTGGTTCAAAATTAGGTTTAGGGTTGATATAAGATCATATTTTTGTATAGTGAATATCTATCAAACTTCATAATTAAGAACAAAATTTTAGAGGATTTTTTTATTGTTGCTACTTCTTTTGGTAAAAAGAAAGAAAAAGTAGTAATATATTCTAAGAATTCTGTGTTGTGTGTGTGTGTGTGTGTGTGTGAGAGAGAGAATACACACACACACACACACACACACACACACACACACACACACACACACACCAGGTAGGCTTCAACCACTTGGGCTTTTCCCCAGAATTCAAATATCTCAAGAAATGACAACTTCCAAATACTAAAATATATCTCTTGACTTCTAATTTTACTTATGACTATTCCATCCCTTTAATATGTTTGGATGCTAGGTATCCTTGTGCCACATTCCTCTTTCTAGGAAAGCATTCACATGTAGCATTATTCTCCACTTTGGATGTTCCTTCTAACCCATTCTTGCCAGTGCCACTTTCCATGGTCCAGGCAGCCTTTCTATAGGAATGCCTTCTCCTGAGAATCTCTCCTTCTACTCAGTAGTCTAAATCCTTGCCAGGCTCCAGGCTAGTGCTCAGTCTACCACAGCCTTGCCATACCAAAGACCCAATTCCATGTTCTTTGTCCCTGCCTGACCAGAAGGACTGAGAATTTCCTATGTTAGAAATAACTTTTCATGGCATCAAGAAAAGGCACATGTTCGAAAATTGCTTGGCAAGGTGATTTTACTTTTTTTTTTTTTTTGCAAAAAAGGGTGCTTCCATGTATGTGAGAGAGAGCACACCTGAGAAAGAACCAGGTGAGTCTTATATCACCCTAACACAAAGCTCCTCCTGTGCTGAACTTGTATTGGTGGAAGTTACAGCTTCCCATTTTTCTTGGTCAGCAACAGGGAAGATGGGGAAGGTCAATACCTACAATCTCTTAAGAGATGCTAATTCTGTGAAAGAATCTAAGTCCCTACCAGATTACAAAATGGTGGTTTAAATCAAGCTACTCCTTTGACAGAAAAGATACAATTATGTTCTCACACCTAAGAGGTAGCCATATACCTGCTGCTTTCCTGAAAATTGCTCTTTTCATTTCCAGATTAGTTACTTGTTTGTTTTATTGGCTAATTCAATTTGCTGTATATTTGTTTTTCTACTGAAGTTTTGAAATACACACTTAGCTACTATTGGGATAGAAAAGGAATATAGGATCATTAAATGACCATGGACACAAAGGACTCATGAATAAACCAAATGGAATGTGGAATTCTTACGATCATCCTTCCTTTATCAACAATACCATGAAATGGTGCATCTTAGAAACATCAGTACCACAAACTTGTAGTTGTTCATGCTGAGGAGTCATCCTTGATCTTTTCCCCTTTAGTCTCTATAGCTAGGGCGGCTGTATGATTTATTATTCAAACTGGGATACTATTGAGAATAAAAGAGACTCTAAAGGTACAAGGCACTGGAACAAAGAAAGAAATCAGTCCTGTGCCAGGGAAACAAGAAATATATGATTACAGTATCCATAACCAAACCAGCAAGATTTGTTGGCTTTACCTACAAAACATGTGTTGAATGTATTTATTTGTTTCTGTCTCCACTGCTATCATCTAAGCCACATCTCTATTCTGTACTGTTGAAGCAACTCCCAGTGAATATGTTTCAATTCTTGCCCTCCTATAATTCATTTTATATACAGAGGCCAAAATATTATTTTACAAGTTAGATCACTCAATTCCCTGGCTCAGCCGGGCGTGGTGGCGCATGCTTGTAATCCTAGCATTTGGGAGGCTGAGACTGGAGGATCCGGGTTCGCAGCCAGCCTCAGCTACCTAGTGAGGCTCTCCGCAACTTAGTGAGACCTTGTTTCAAAATAAAGAATATAAAAAATAGGGCTGGGGGTGTAGCTCGGAGGTAGAATGCCCCTGAGTTCAATCCCCAGTACCGCCAAAAAAAAAAAAAAAAAAAAAAATCCCTGGCTCAGAAATTCTTCAAGGTTTTTCAATGTCCATGATAAAGTAAGAATTCATGTTGCTTCCCTGTCTTGCTACTCCTTACCTAGCTTTTGTAGGTCATCTTATATTGATATTCCCAGGACCCACTCTACTAGGTCGACTTTTTAATTCCTTCAACATGCAAAGCAAATGCATGCTTCAGGCACTTTGCATTTGAGGCTAAGAAAATTCAGTATTGCTGTTCTTAGTAATTGATTGAAGGTTAGAGAAGAATTTTCTCTCTACCACTCATCCCTTACCCTCAGGAAAATTTACTTTTTTTATTTGTGAAAGAATTTACTGATGGAAGTAGGGAGAACTGATTTTATTATTTATTTATTTATTTATTTATTTAGGATTGAACCCAAGGGAACTCTACCTTCGAGCTACATCTCTAGCTCTATTTTATTTTCATTTTGAAACAGGGTCTCCCTTACTTACTAAGAGTCTCACTACTTGCTGAGGCAGTCCTTAAACTTGTGATCCTCTTGTCTTAGCCGTCCAAGTACTAGGATTACAGGAGTGTGCCACTATGCCCAGCTGGGATATCTGATTTAAAAAAAAAAAAACATCATAGGTTCCCTGAAGAGAGTGCAGGGGACTGAAGGAGGATCTAGGCTGGATGGACGGGAACACTGGAAAGCAGCCTGTTTCAGCCTGGGGTCGGGTAAACACTCTGGCTGTCTGTGCAATGGGTGCAGGGGACTGAATCTATCAGAAAAGAAGCACTTATTTTGGAGAGGGAGTCTGTTAGACAGATTTTAGGGGAGTATTAAATAAAGACTCATGATCTCAAAAGTAACTCGGAAAGGTGCTTTACTTCGTCGCAGAAGGGTGCATGCACACCGTGAAATCAGGCAAGCACACAGTGCCAGCAGTCCATGCTTCCTTTTATCCTACTAACACTTAGTCCAGTTTATCATCCTCCACTGGCTGGAGTGAGATCCCACAACTTAACCCGGTTGACTGGTTTCCCACTGGATGAAATTTTTTCTTTAGAACAAAGGAGAAATAGGAAACTTATACTTCCACTAGTGGAGCATACGGACATGTGTACTGAAAAGTTGCAAAATAGATTCCTAAGCTACCCTTACCAAATGGATACTTGTCAGTTTTTTATATGACCTTATAACTTCAATTGAAAAGATCATTTTTCTTTCTTACAGGTCTGACAAGACCGATACCATCTGATTTTTATTTTTAATTCTTAGTGGGAGTGGCAACTGAGGAATTCTTCATGAATCCTAAAATTTGAGGACATATGTAATGAAGACAGTTGATATCTGAGGCACCTCAAACAAATTCTATTTTTCTAAAGAAGGAGAGACTTTAAAATTACCAAGAAGAAAGAAAATAAGAGACATTATTATTATTATTATTATTATTATTATTATTATTATTACTATTATTTTGTACTGGGGATTGAACCCAGGGGCATTCTACCTTTGAGCTATATCTCTGGCCCTATTTTATTGGAAACAAGGTTTTACTAAGTTACTGAGAGCCTAGCTAAGTTGCTGAGGTGGCTTAGAACCTGTGATCCTCCTATCTTAGCCTCCCAAGTACTGGGATCACAGGCCTGCGCCACCACAGTTGGCCACCTTAATACTTTTCTAACTTCAACTTACTAGAAGAACTTTATTTTAATTACACCCCCTGGTTCATGTGGCACGGGGGAACTACTGCTGTATCAGGAAAGCCTTAGAAAATACTATAATTGATGTCAACATGTCTTGACTGTAAATTATTTTTCTCATTCTGTTTTTAAAAATATAACTTATTTTGAAATTTACTAACAAACTACCCAGGTGGATTTTAGAGTGTTTTGTTTTTTAAAACTTCTGTTGTTTATTCAGATATATGACAGACAACTCTCTACTTCTTTTTCCATTCTTTTCCTCTGGCTATATTGTGATCATCCAAGCATGAGGCCTGCTAATTAGGAAAAACTCAATAGAGCCAAAGAAGCCATGGCAGGGAAAACTTGCCTTTTTGTCTATTCTCTTTTTCTCTTTATTGGGGGAGCAAAATTTCCCTTCTCATAAAAATTATCGTAGGCTCATGTCCAAAATTACTCTCAGGTTTTGGCAAACATTTTCAACTGTGTATTTGTAGAAGCCAAAAGACCTTTCCCACCCCTTGAATATGAGTTTGCATTGCTCTTTTCAGCATCGTTTGTATTACATCTCTACCTTTGTACTGTACTATAATTAGAGAAGAGCAAATGGAAAAATGCTAATGATTGTCATAATTGGGCTCATTATTTAAACAAGTATTAGATAAGCTGTTAGGTATTTAAGTATTAAGCATATAATTGGGAAGTAGGTTTTTTTTTTCCAGTTTCAAAAAGCTTTCCTGTAAACTCAGCTTTGAAAATTGTAGGAGGAAAAGGAATATAATAAGAGGAGAGAAAATATTAGAAAAATGTAGTGCAGTTGCTACATGATTTTGTCTCTTTTTGCATACCTATTACAGATTTTGAGGAAAGGTTGGCTTTGAAAAAAAAATACTGTGTACTCATACTTAAACTATAAATCTCTTGAATTGGAGTTCAGTTTAGAAGCGCCCTGGGAATACTGATGCATTTCTTCTTGTATGTATCTTTTGAAACACACATACTCACACACACGCACAGTGAGAATGAAACATTCCCCAGGTAACAGTCAGCAGTGTGGGAAGAATTCAAATTAGTGGATAAAAAAATAAAAAGTCATGTAAAGGCAAAGAAGGCTGCTAACATAATGTAAATGCTCTAGATATTTTAATGATCAAGATACTCTGTCAAGACTCCACAAGACTGACAATACTCCTACACCAGCTTCTCTACTATCAAGTCATTGCTACAAAAATAAATAAATACATACATACATAAACAAATAAATACAAGACATTTCGTTTTTTTTTTTTTTTTTTTTTTTGGTACTGGGGATTGAACTCAGGGGCATTCTACCTCCGAGCTATACCCCCAGCCCTATTTTTTATTCTTTACTTTGAAACCGGGTCTCACTAAGTTGCGGAGTGCCTCACTAAGTAGCTGAGGCCGGCCGCGAACCCAGATCCTCCAGTCTCAGCCTCCCAAATGCTGGGATTACAAGCGTGCGCCACCACGCCCGGCTAATACAAGACATTTCTTTGTCTTATGCTCAAGTTTTGGGAAACAACTGAAGTTTTTAGTGGCAGAAAAAAATTTTATTTGCAAATGATGTTCATATCTTTGTAGTAAACTATAAATTGTGCTTATAACTATAAAAGTATTCTTCAGCTTAGACAAAAACTCACCACTATATTGTTTTGTTTACATGGTATACAGAGGTATTATTTAAGGATAGGTGTATTTTAAAAGTTAAAACTTATTCTATGTGGCATATACCCCAGAGAAATGTTTAGTTGGACTTTGCCTGGGGATGTCTAGCAAGTGTTTTTTCTACTTCCTGGAAACTCCTTTACTCTCTTCTGGTAGCAGGAAAGTATAAAAGGAAGAAGTGGCTATTACATTCTGAATGCTATAGAAACTGTTAGTGGTACCTATTTTATTCAAAGAAATGACTCAGAACAGATCATGACCATATCAGATCATACCAGATTCATATCAGATCAGATTTCTGTTTCAGTTCATAATTTCATCAATGAAATAAAGCAAATAACATCTTAAGTTCGCAGGGCCTGGGATTTGGAGAATTCTCAGCAAATATTGATGTAACAGAGACTACTGGGTAAGAACCTGGATTCTAGAACCAGACTGTGAAGATTTAAATCTCCACTCTACCATTTATTGGCCGTGTTATCTTTGGCAACGTTGTACTTTTGCTTTAGTTTCTTCATCTATAAAAGCAGGTTAATAATAACAACTGTTCTCAAAGGATTTTTACAAGGATTAAATAGAAAAAACCCTACACCAACCATAGACCAGGGTAGACATGTAGTTACTGTTATGTCAGTGTTAGCTATTCTTCTTAGTGAAGAAGTGATACTTATTTTTCTTAGAGGCTCTTTTTTAAATGCATATTGAATATTCCTCAGAACTTAACTGCAGTTCAATTGCTGTGATGATTTGGTAACTGGTTATTATTTCTATACCTGGTATAATTACTGCTTCTTTTGCTTGACTTCATATCCCACATGAAAAGCCTCCATGTGCTCAGATGTTCAGGTGCTCCCTGGAGACTGCCCTAAGGTCCTAAATCTTTCCCCCTAGAAGTATTATCTGGACTTGATAATTCAGGAGGGCAGGGCTGTCTTGGAAATGTGTCTGGCACTTAGTTGTGCTCTAAATCAGTTGCATCTGTAAGCACTGACTATGTGCTCTGCCTTGTAGAAAGCAAGATATACATGGCGTGACACATGTACACTTGAAAAATAGCTGCTTATCAGTAAAGATGACAGGGGCAGCAGTGGAACAGGAAGTAACTCTGGCCACATGGGAAGAAAATTGGAATCTGCTCTTGATTCTGGTCCTAAATTTCTGAGGAGAAATCATTTAACATTTCTTGAATTCATGTTTTGTTTTTTTTTCCATCTATGAAATGACAATCTTACCATTTTACATGAATATGTACATGGAACAAAAACTTACCAGGTAAGTTTTTCATGGTAAAATGTTTTACCCATTTTTCATGTATTTTTAATGATAAAATTAATGTAATAATTGTGAAGATAACTTGAAAAGTTAAAAGATGATTAAATAACTACAAAGATATAATTATAGTTCTATAAGTAAAAGTAGTATTTGGGGTAAAGTTTTAGCACAAGAGCAAATAGGCCATTTGTTAAAGATTTAGAAGGCTGCTTTTTCATGAAATGGTTGTATACTCTTCATGGACATTAATGGAAAGAGGTTAAGGACAGTTTTTTCATTTATGTTGCCTTGTGAGCTTTATAATATAAATACATTTTATATGAATATAAGTTCACACAAAGTATATATCATGATTTTGTTTTATTTTTTAAAATTTTTTTGTGGTACTGGGGATGGAACCTGGGGGCATTCTACCTTCAAGCTACACCCCCAGCCCTATTTTTTATTCTTTATTTTGAAACAGGGTCTCACTAAGTTGCAGAGGGCCTCACTAAGCAGCTGAGGCTGACCTCGAACCCGGATCCTCCAGTCTCAGCCTCCCAAATGCTGGGATTACAAGCATGCGCCACCATGCCCGGCTTTATCATGATTTTATAAATCATGAAAATGGAGGTCAAAGATTCATATATATAATAGAACCACATTGAATGATGCTTAGATTTTAGAATTTCATAAAGTTCGTATATGTGGAAAATCAAGGATTCCATAGTGTAGCATGTATAATGGCATCCCTGCGTTTATTACTCCTTTTACCATTTTCCCCTCATTTTCTTGCCCAGGGGCTAATTCACCTTAGTGCATGATTGTGCAGTAGAAAAGAACTAGTATCAGTAGGAAAGGTTATGTGTAGGCAGGATTTTAAGATGGCCCCAAGGTTTCTGGTGTGCATCCTTATGTGATTCTCTTCTAGTGTGGATCTGATTTATGATTATAATGGGACTTTACGATGAAAAATTACCCTTGGTGAGCTTCGCCTAATTATCCAGGTGAGCCCTTTGAAAAAGAGCTGCCTCCTGGAGAAGAAGATTCAAAATGAATGGTTTTTTTTTTTTTTTTCCGCTTTGAAAATGGAGGGAGCAATACGGCAAGAAATGTGGCTGTCCTCTAGAGGCGGAGAGCATCCTCCTGGGGACCACAGTTTTACAACATCAGGAACTGAATTCTGCCATGATAAAGTGGCCTTGGGAAAGGCCCTGACTTCCAGATATAAACATAGCCTGGCTGACATCTTGATTTTAGCCTGTGAGACCTGAGCAGGGAAACCAGTCTCTTTGTGCCTGGACTTCTGACCCTTAGAGCAGAGCTAATATAATGATTTTGTTATTAACTGCCAGGTTTGTGGTACTTTGTGATTCAGCAGTAAAAAATTAATAAGGAGGAATGAAGAAATCAGCTTTGCTATGAGCATGCTACTGATTTACTTTCTTTGGAGACTCTTTATTTGATAAAAGTAAATAGGTTAGACCAGATTAACCTGAATATCCCAGAATTATTTTGAGCCAGGAATGCTGATTTTGGATCATGAACTCGGCAACAGCAGGCTACTAAATCTTCCTTATGCCATAATGTTGCCTATAGTCTCACAGGCCTATCAGCAATATTAAATAATTTGAAATTAATTGATACAATTAATAAACTTGAATTTATAAACTTAAATAATTTTAATTCATGCTCTTTTTATGTCAGTGCACTACTCTACCCCTATGATTTGAAGGTGAGTGATTTGAAGGTGATTGGAAACGCAATCTCTGAGTCATATATGGGGAACTCTGTGTGTGTGTGTGTGTGTGTGTGTGTGTGTGTGTGTGTGTGTAGACTAAACAGAGATTCACATGTTGCTGGGTGTGTGGGATACACAATTTCCCCATGGTTCTGCTTCCATCATGGATAGACTTGTTTGTAGGAGAAAGGCTTGCAACGGAGATGCTTATGTGTGGTACCCAAAGAACTGAGGTTGAAGAGAAGAGTGGCTACAGATAATGACATGGTGTTGTGAGTATAGTCTGACTCTGTAGATAGCATAAATCCTACACACACACACACACACACACACACACACACAGAAAGAGAGAGAGAGAGAGAGAGAGAGAGAGAGAGAGAGAGAGAGAGAGAGAGAGAGAGAGAGAGAGACTGAGTATAGTCAAAAGCTAAAGAGCCGGGCGTGGTGGCGCACGCTTGTAATCCCAGCATTTGGGAGGCTGAGACCGGAGGATCCGGGTTCGCGGCCAGCCTCAGCTACCTAGTGAGGCACTCCGCAACTTAGTGAGACCTTGTTTCAAAATAAAGAATTAAAAAATAGGGCTGGGGGTGTAGCTCGGAGGTAGAATGCCCCTGAGTTCAATTCCCAGTACCACAAAAAAAAAAAAAAAAAAAAAAAAAAAGCTAAAGAATTTGTGAAACATGCTCATAAACAGGGTTGCGTGGATTTTCAGGTGACAAGATGAGTTAGGGTGGAGGATTTTAATTATTCCCTCTTGCCCTAGTAAAGCTCAGGGCGTTGTCCTGGTGATATGAAGGCCATAAGTAAAGATAGAGTTTGCCCAGAGAAACACTGACAAAGCACTGAAGTGGAGGACTGACTGACAGTCTTCTTATAGCCAGAGGGCTCACTGATTATTTGGATGTAGGGTAGGGAGTAGATATGGCAAATTAGGATGTTGATTTTGAGAGCCTGGTAGTATAGAAGTAGAAGTGTTAAAATACAAATTGGGAACTTTAAGTGGGGTTTGTATTGAAGAGGTGGATTTTGACAACTGGTATATTGGTGCCGGCTGAATTCCTGGATGTGAATGAGATCATCTTGGGGTAGTACATGAGATAATAATAAAAGAACTCTGGAGACAGACAGTAATATTGGAAAACACTGTTAAGCTGTCAGAGAAGTTTGGAGGAGAATTGGGACAGAGTAGTATACTGGCAGTCGAAGGGGAAAGGAGGTTTTGAACCTTTATAATTTTTTTTTTTTGCATTCTTTATAATACCTGTTGTATAGCTTTAGGGGATTTAATGATCTAATCATTAAAAGAAATTTCTTCTTGGAAAACAGCCACACATGATGCTGATCTTTGGTCCATCACCAACAATATTACTTTCCTTTTAACATTCTAGGAAGAAGTAACCAAGCATTTCCTCTTTTCTAATTAAATCAATCGTTACTTGCACATTTAAGAAGAGACTTTAATTTTTAATTTACTTTTATGTGAAAGATAGCTTATGCAATGACTTTGAGCCAAAATATAAGTGAATATTTCTTTGTCAATTAATGGAAACAGAACACAGAATAAAAGCATCCTCATTACATCATACACATGTATTTCAGCTTCTGAAATCACTAGTGTCAAATTAATTGAAAGAAGTATCTTTAAACTATAGATTTTAAGGAGAAATCTACTCAAGTCAGTCAACAATAATTCTCTAGGTTGCTGATTCATAATTTATTTAGTGTTGAATAATGATTAATAGATATGATTAATAGATTAATAAATATCTGGGAAGAGAAATATGGCAATATTTTTATTTGTATTAAATATCTCAAAGTTAATCACCTCGGTCTAGACTAATATATTGAAACTCATTGACATTTCCTTTTTTTCCCAGACTTTGACTCATGAATTTTTTTCTGTTTTTCAGAAGGTCCAGTTTCATATTAGTTTTTTTCTCAGAGACATTGATGTTGCTCTGAGTAGCAATTTCCATCCTTAAGGCCCTTACATAAAGCTGCTTTATATGAATTCTAGCCTATAAATATACTTCTGGGGATAAGAAGTAAACTATATTTTTATTTCATTTGCTTTGTGTGCATAAACAATAGAAATATTGATTAACACTGTGGAAAGACTTAGTGGAAATTATTTTACTTCTCCTTTTAGAAAATATAATGTAAATGCCTCATGAGATTGGGTGAGAAATCCTCCTAGAAGGTTCTTGGTCAGTACACATAGACTGTGTATAGTGTCTAACTTTAGCAAAAGAATGTGGGAATGTTAGAAGGAAAATATTATATTTTATTGGGGAGATACCTTAAAAGCCCTAAGGAAAATGTTAAGAAGCAGAAAAAAATAGAACTATCTGAACTGTCATGTCAATAATAAGCCTTTGGTGAAATGCAGGACAGAAAAGTAATTTTCAAACAACTATAGACTTTTTGTTCTGGAAATATTTTATTTATTTAAGCTGACAAATAATAATTGTTCAAGGTTATAGGGTACTATGTACACATTGTATGTATACATTGTAGAAAGATTCAAACTAACATTAAATCAATTTCTATTTCTAATGCTTTAAACCTTACTGAGCTGTCCTAAATTTAAAGCTAGCATGAAGACTTTCCTAAGAGACTGTATATTTTTTCATTTTTTTTCTCATGTTTCTACATAGAGGTTTATCTGATTTTTCAGAATACTACAGATTTCACCAGACTTGTTTAAGTATATAGAAGTAGGCAAGTCCAGTCTTAGTTAACTTTTAATACAACACCACTAGGCAAACTACTTTCTATTTGAAAAGTACAGTTCAAATTAGCCCAGTTTGACAAGTGAAACATTAATGATATTCTCACAGAGAGGAGTATGATTTCATCTAAAGCAGAAAGATTTTGCTTCAGTCCCTGCTATGCCAGTTGATAACTGTGTGCCATTTGGCAAGTCACTTAACTGCTCTGAATTTTATTTTAAGGTTTAATAAATAAAATAAATGCAATGAAAATCAAATGAGAATATTTCAAAGTGTTTTTTAAGCCATAAGCTTCAAGTTCAAAAGCATACAATTGAAATGTCATTTATCATCAATAATCAGAAAACATTACTTTCATTTATAGCCCATGTAGGTGTCCTTGGTATTTTGGTCTGTACTTATTCATATTAATAGATTAGTGAACTTACAAAAGTAAAAGCAAATGCCCACATTATTAAACCATAAAATACAATGTGTGTGTGTGAGTGTGTGTGTGAGTGTGTGTGTGTGTGTGTGTGCGTGTGCATGTGCATGCCTAGGTAGGAACTGCTATTGAAATATAGACACCAAATAGCTAAATAATAGTAATAATAATAACAATACCAAGGCAAATACCTTATTTTCATCTGACTGACAGCTCTGTTCCTTACAGTCATGTAGGAACTGAGCCAAATGGCCATTCTAGTTATGAGAAAGTCCAATCTGGGCCCATGATTTCCATTCAAGCAAATGAGGTGGAATTTTCACATACTACTTCTACCAAAATTCCATTATCAAGAGCTTGGACATGTGGCCACGACTTAGCTGCAAGGGAGCCTGGGAACATACGTACAATTCATTACTATCTAAAGAAAAACTGATTTAGTTTATAGTTAGCATGTTCATCATAATGAATACTGTTTTTAACTTATTTCTCTATTAGTGGAATACATAGTACATAGATGATAATTTACCAACTAAAAATAATGTCATGTAACTAATATATTTATGTTTGGAATACACTAAGTACTCAGGTGATAGCTTTTATTAGCATAAAAATATTCATTTAATAATGATGAACAAGAATGTTTTATTGTTGATACACTGCTTGGTATCTGAAAATGTAATAACACTTATGTCCATTTTCATGTGTAACAAGTTGCTGTAGTCATTAAATATTTAAAAGTCATGTAGGTAAAAAGATTCTGGATGTGCTAGATGTGAATACTGCATACATAAGCTGACTTAATTTTGCCTGTTGTGAAAATAGATTGATGATTGAAAGATATGGCTTCAGAGGCAAGAAGAAAATAGACTTTTTTATTTTCAAAATGTTCTGTAACTATGGATTTGTTAACTGTAAAAATAAACTCTGAAATACACAATGTCCTACTGTAAATTCTTCAAAATTGACAAATTTGTCACCACATAATAATTTTCATAAATCTTGAACTAGCTCACAAGACTTATCACTTCTCAAACAATTAAATTGTGTTAGAGTCTGGAATTTGAGGGGTTTTAAAAAGTTTTTCTTTTTAAGTAAGCCCTTCGGTTTCAAAATGAAGCAAGGTTAAATATTGGAAGTTTGGTAGTACAAATATAAATTATTTAATGACATGTCTTGACAAAACTCTGATCTGTATGTCTTGTTGGCTAGAATTCTGTGGTACCTGGTCCTGGTGATTTATATATTGCCTGGGCACAGAACCTAAAGTCAGCATTTGTTTTACCATATATAGTCACGTGTGTGTGTGTGTGTGTGTGTGTGTGTGTGTGTGTGTGTGTATGTATTTTAACTGTGGAAAGAAAAAGAATAAAATGTATAAAACCTAAGTCACCGTGTTGCATCAATTAGTTACTATACATATAATGAGAAAATGTTTTGTTACTATTTAATGTTCTGCTAAGCAAGTTTGCATCCACCAACCTCAAATCCAGCAGACATACCTTAAAAATACTTGTACATGGTAGCATAGTCAAGACAGAAAGAAAGCTAATTTTCCTTAGCAGTGTGCATGTGTGAGGCCCATTTCATCTCATTAGGAATGGTCTCTGCTCTCTTGCCATTCTATATAAGGATTTATTTCCATCTGTACAGTCATGGCATAGGAAGATATCAGTGCCCAAAGGTTCATGACCTGTCACTTTATAATGGCAGAAAACTCAAACTATACTGGGTACCTACTGTATGATCAGAAATGTATCCAGCAAATTATAAAAAAAATAGAGGCACTATGAGTTTTGAAGTTTAAATAGATCTAATATCAGATCCTGGCTCTGTCACTGACTGTGAAATACTATAGAAGTTACCTTTTCTGAATGTCAGTTCTCTCCTGTATATAATATGTCCATCTAGATCAGCCTGCTGTGAAGATTAAGTTGAAGAAGACAAGATACACAAATACATAGTACAGAAATCCAAGTAACAGACTCTCCATGAAATCTTTAGACATTTTTTTTTTTCAGATTCCAGTCTTCATTCTTGGAATTTTGTCCCCCCGATGTGTATTGTCCATCTGTGTTTTCCATAATACTTTAGACTGGAGGTAGCACTTACTTCCTGGTATCAGAAGCTCTATCTTTCATTAGATTCTCTCAGATTTTTCTCTGTCCTTTGTGCTATTCTGATGGGAGGGATTTTAAAGGTCTTAGTGGCTTCAGATGGGAACATTTTTTCAGGTTGATGGGCTTCCTCTTATCAACTAAGAACCACAGTCTCACACTGATTTCTCTTTCTAAGGAATCAGTCTCTATCACACAAGAATGACCTGCCCTAGGATGAAAGTCAGCTTTGCCAGTTGATCAGAGGATTTGATCTCTTTTTCATTGTGCTTCATTTTGATCATTCAGTGTTTTATCCTTTGGAATGGGTCATTTTAATGTTAAAGGCATAAGATATTGCCAAGTGATGTTGATCTGAATGCCCATTTTAGCTTGTCCATCTTTCTCCAAAGATGCAAGTTTATCTAAGCCAGTATGCTTGGGGATCCAGTGGAATGACAAAGAGTGTCTAAAATATAAGTTTACTCTCCCTGTTTATCCTGATACTATTATTTTTTAAATAGATATCAGGGTAATGAAGTATGCTACTTGATAAAACACCAAGAACTAGTATGCTTAGATATCTTAAATGGAAGGAAGCTAATGCAAAACTGTATCCTCCCTGCCTCCACAAGTTTGCTTTCTAGTTCTTCCTATCTTAGTACTGACATTATCATCCACCCAGTTGTCCAATCCAAACATCTAGAAGTTGACCTTATTTCTCACATTTATTCCCCCAGCCAGTTACATTGAACCATTAATATGATTCAAAACATATTCCAAATCAGATCGCCTTCTTCTCTTAACATCCTGGTCCAAGTCAGCATCATCTCTCTTTAGAATTCTCCCTTGGTTCCATGTATGGTGGCTCATGATTATAATCCCAGTACTTGGGAGGTTGAGACAGGAGGATCACAGGTTCAAGGACAGCCTTACTAACATAAGAAGACTCTCAGCTGGGCGTGGTGGCGCACGCTTGTAATCCCAGCATTCGGGAAGCTGAGACCAGAGGATCGGGGTTCGCGGCCAGCCTCAGCTACCTAGTGAGGCACTCCGCAACTTAGTGAGACTTGGTTTCAAAATAAAGAATAAAATAGGGCTGGGGGTATAGCTCGGAGATAGAATGCCCCTGAGTTCAATTCCCAGTACTGCAAAACAAAACAAAACAAAACAAAAGACTTTCTCTGCAGCCTAGTGAGGCCCTGTTTCAGAAACAAAAAAATAAAAGGGCTGGGGGTGAATAGGTTCAATCTCTAGTACCAGAAGGAGAAGAAGAAGAAGAAGAAGAAGAAGAAGAAGAAGAACAACAACAACAACAACAACAACAACAACAACAACAACAAAAAAAAAAAAAAAAAAAAAAAAAAAAAAAAAAAAAAAAAAAAAAAAGAAAAGGATCCTCCATTGGATTCCTGTTCCCCAAGAATCTATCCTTTTATGGAGCAGTTCAGTGTCTTGATCATCATTCTCTGTGCCATAAGCCAAAATAACTGACCACACAACTTACAGGAAGGAATATTTACTTGCTCACAGTTTGTGGAGATTGTAGAGGTTCAGCCCATGTCAGGTCAGGTCTGTGGAGCTCAAGGCATGGTGGCAGGAAGCAAAGAGAGGGAGAGAGCAAGGGTAATCAAAGACACAAGTACAATCCCCAGGGACCCACCTCCTCCAGCCACACCCCATCTTCCTAGCTTACCATTAGGAAATCCATTGCAATCCCCATGACTTAATGATTATATCAACTCTGAACATTAAAATCTAATCTCAGGGGACATTCTATATCTAACTATAACATTAGGGTAATGTTTTAATATGTCAATGGGATCAGGTCTTTCTCCTGCTTAAACTCTCTCAAAGCTTTTCCCCATCTCACCTAGAAAGAAATCCATTCTGCTTATTCAGGTTTAGGAAGTCCTACATGATCCACACCTGCATACTCACTGAGCTTATTCTGAGATCTTCTTCTTATCTCTGCTCTCGTACTGGGATGTAGCTCAGTAGTAATGTTCTAGACACTAGCCAAGCCTCTCTCAGCCTGAAGAACTTTCTCTATGACATCTAGATCTTATTTTCCAAGTGCCACCTTCTTGGAGCCCCTAGCCTGTTGCCTTGCATACCACTGTTAGTCTTTCTTTAGTGTTTATCATTAGGACCCAGGCTTTATGAGAGGGACTCTATAGGTTCTTTTTATTCCTGTATTTGTGCTATTTAGAACAGTACCTGTCTGCAATGAGTTTAACAAGTATTTATTGAAAGATTTTCTTTTTCTTTTTCTTTTTACTTGAGTAAAACTTTGCAGTTTGCATCTCAAAATCTTGCTTTCAAATTAACCAGCTGAGTTGATTAAGTGATGAAGAATTCTGTCATTTTACTTCATGTGTTCAGATTTGATGATTCTATTTCAAATTTGGTATAGCTGAAATATTTATGTTTAATGATCAAAAGCTGGACAATAAGACTATAATAAACTATACACTGATTCTAACAAATAGAACATTAAAACAAAAATTAGAAAAGAGTGTAGTGACAACTCGTAATGGATAAAGATGATATTACTGGTTATTTATCCTTTAGTTAAGAGTTATTCAGAAAGTTTTTACCTGTGCCTATGTGTTGTAGTGTTGGCCCTATGCCCTCTTCAAGTAGGTGCAAGGTCTTTGGCCTGACTTACAGGTCTTTGATCCACCTTGAGTTGACTCTTGTGCAGGGTGAGAAAGTGGGGTTTATTTCCATTTTCCTGCATATGGTTAACCAGTTTTGCCAACATCATTTGTTGAAAAGGCTATCTTTTTTCCAGTGTATATATTTGGCTCCTATGTAAAAAAAAATCAGTTGGCTGTAAGCATGTGGGTCTGTTTCTGAATCTTCTATTCTGCTCCATTGATATATGTGTCTGTTTTTGTGCCAATACCATGCTGGTTTTTTTTTTTTTTGTGGTACTGGGGATTGAACTCAGGGGCATTCTACCTCCGAGCTACACCCCCAGCCTTATTTTTTATTCTTTATTTTGAAACAGGGTCTCACTAAGTAGCTGAGCCTGGCTGCGAACCCGGATCCTCTGGTCTCAGCCTCACCAAATGCTGGGATTACAAGCATGTGCCACCATGCCCGGCTCACCATGCTGTTTTTATTACTGTGGCTTTGTCATAGAGTTTGAAGTCCAAAAGCACAAGCAACTCAAAGGAAGATCAATACATGGGATTGCATTAAACTGAAGAGCTTCTGTGCAGCAAAGGAAACTATCAAGAACCTCAACAGAGAGCACACAAAGTGGGAGAAAATTTTTGCCAGCTACTCTTCTGATAGAGGACTAATATCTAGGATATAAAGAGAACTCAAGAAACTCACAGCTAAGAAAACAAATAACTCAATCAAAAAATGGGCAAAGGATCTAAATAGACACCTCACAAAAGAAAAAATACAAATGGCCAATAAATGTATCAGGAAATGTTCTACATCATTAGCAATCAGAGAGATGCAAATCAAAACTACCTTGAGATTTCACTTAACTCCAATCAGAATGGCAATCATAAAAAACACAAACAACAACAAATGCTGGCAAGGGTGTGGAGAAGTGGGAACCCTAATACATTGTTGATGGGATTGCAAATTAGTGCAACCACTTTGGAAAACAGTATGGAGGACACTCATACGAATGGGAATGAACCTACCATATGATCCAGTAATACCACTTCTGGGTATCTACCCAAAAGATTGGAAACCAAACTATCAGACCAATGGATGTGTATCTATGTTTATAGCTGCACAATTCACAATTGCCAAACTATGGAAACAGCCAAGATGTCCATTGACAGATGAATAGATTACAAAACCATGGGATATGTACACAATGCAATTTTATTCAGCCATAAAGAAGAACAAAATCATGTTATTTGCAGGGAAGTGGATGCAACTGGAAAACATTATGTTAAGTGAGATTAGTCAGTCACAAAAAGTTAAAAAGCACATGTTCTCCCTAATATGCAGATCCTAGGGAGAAGATGGGGCATAAGAGGGACTCCAGATGAAAAAGGAGAAACCATAGATAAGCAAAGAAGTTGACTTAACTGAAGGTGATGGACAGGGGTAGGGGGATACCCTAATGCACATGAAGTACTTTCATAAATATATCAAAGTCAATCACTAAACTGAACTTGAGAAGGAGGGAGGGCGAGGGAGTGGGGTGGGAATTGGGGAAGGGGTTAAATGAGAAATGTGTGCATATATACCTTTATCAACTTGTACCTAATAAAGATGTATGATTACAATGCACCAATTAATAATAAAAAAAGAGTTATTCAGAGTCCAAGGTAGCTAGGAGATTTTTCAGTGGGTAGATGATTATTACTTCTTTTGAGTTGCAAATAACTTCTGAATTCATTATCAGATTATTCTAGTTCATTGGATATTGACAGTTTCAACATGTGGTTGATAAGTTTTGTGGCACATCTCTCTCTGCCCGTGTGCACATGTACTTTCATGCCTAGATGGAAAGAATTATATTATTTGATATTTGTTAAAAAATAGTTACCAGTTCTATCAATGTTAGAAAGAGATTAAGATATCTCTGTGGTCCAAAACTATTATACCTCATTCAGTAACCCTTTAAATTTAAATTTCCTGATAATGTTCTAAAAATAAAGACACTGACTTCAGTATATTTGGAATTTCCTCAAGTTCCTTGCTGAGAGCTAGTCTCAGCTTATGAATGAATGAATGAATGAATATTATTCATTCAAGAAAGTGTGTAAGAGTCTTTAGGAATCAAGACCACCTTGAAACATTTTAAATATTAGAAAGATCTCAACATATGTGTATTGGCCATAACAAATAATATACTTAATCCAAATTAAAGTATTTTCACTAGAAAATGTGTTAGTAAATCTTTGAAGTATTAATGATGAAGGTAAGGGACAAGACATTGAGGCTGAAGCAATATTATTGGTTACTATTGTTATGTGGAAGAGCTAAAATTAAACTACCCAGGGGAGCAGTTGAGTCCTGAGTAGCAATTTATTATTTGTTTTATTTTCTTCAAGCAAAAGGAACAAGCATTTTGAATCAACATATATCTCTAAAGAATCTATTTGCACATTCCCTGGCACTTATAAACTGCTCAACATGTTAATTAGCTAGTGTCATTATAGAGTTTCAGACATTTCTTTTCTATTGTTCATGGACTCCTGGAAGTTGTTCATGCTGTTAGATCTAATGGGAGAGTCTTCCTAGGGTATAAGCATCTGAAGGTAGCCATCTATCTGGGAAGCAGCTTAAGCCCTGGACAGATATGCTCTTAATTTTGATAATGCACTAGGTATGTGTAAGATAAAGGATTAGAAGTCATCCCTGTCCCCCTTGGACACATAATAAGAGTGGCAGATTAGCAGTTTCCAGCAAACAAACAAAACAAACCTTTAAAGAAATCTCTGTTTTGATTCTTTCCTACCCCTGTGCCATTTAGGGATTTGCTGTTATGGTCACAGACAAAATAAAAAGGGTAACAGACTGTCATGGAGCAATAAGAAAGGAGGCAGCCTGGAGAAGAGGAGTCTGGTGTGAAGCCCTGAAGCTATTTATTGGAGACTCCATAGATCGCATAAGCTAATCCCTTCTCTGGAAGTTGTACAAAATCACTCTGTTTCTTTTGTGATTGTGATTTTCAAGCTGGCTTTGTTTATTTCTGCAGAGTACATGCTTTGTGATAGTCTGACATAAGAAACTTTAAAGCATGGAGAAACTTCGTGACATTCAGGCTTCCTAATTTCTGAGTGGCATCTGTCTGTCTGTGTGTGTGTGAGCATTGACATTAGCAACACTGATGCATTCAATCAGTAGGAATTCATCGTTTCTGTTTTTAAAGGATTCCCTAGGATGATAAATATTTCTGATGGGTGCAATCATGTACTGCTCATTCATATTTCCCAGTGATGGCCAAGTAGTACAAAATATCTGAAATCCTCATATGAACTCAAAAGATAGTATTTGGCTTGGTGCAGGAAAAATCCTCTAAATTGATTTTTTTCTGTAATATTTTGAGTCTATGAGTTTTTCCATTTCCATATTCTAACAGAAAGTGAGTCCATTTGATAACTTGACTGGAATGATAGATGAGCCTCTTGCTTAACTGTTGTAAGAACTATTCCAAGGAGGCAGGTGGAAGACAAGATAATTGCTCTTTGGCTACCAGCAGGGAAAATAGCTTAGCTTTGATATTTTTCAGCTTTTCAAAAGAGAGCAGAGGTGAGGTTATAGAAAGAGAATCCCATCTGATCTCTTTCTCTCAAAAAGCCAGCCAACAACTTTGTTAGTGCCAAGATGCCTATACGGTTGATTTGCCTCCGTAACAAGGAGGTGCCATTGCAGCTCAAGAGAGGCCAGAGAAACAAGTCAGACTATGTGGGATATTTGCAATTTAAACTTTCTCAAAGCTTCAGTTTATAGATCTAGTTCTTGCCTTTCATTTGAATCCGTGAGAATATTCATCACAATGTTTCCTGTATTAAAAAAAATATAGAGATCTGTTCTGAGTTGCACTGGAGTTTATATTTTCAAAGTAAAAGGAGGTGAATTCGACTTGTTCTGTTTTTGTAAGAGGAATTTTTGGTCAGTGGCTATAGAATTGAGCCATTGTGGAGCTGTAGAGTGGAATTTGTAAAATTGGAGAGCTGAGAATAATCTTCCTTCACTTTCAGAAGAACCTGCAGCGTTTATAAGCAAAAGTAAAAGCTCTTTTAAAAAGAAAGAGACACATAGTCAAGTTTAAGTAAATCAATTCGTAATATAAAAATGAAAATTTAATTGTGAACCCTGATGTTAGTTTTTTAGTGATATCTGACTATTTAAATGATACCTGAATACTTCTTGAAAGTTCCTTTTAAAGTTGTAAGGAGAGTAAAATTCAGTCTAATACTTTATTATTTAAAGAATTAAACTAGTCTAGGAAAAGGGGGGTTATCTAGCTTTTTAATTGAATGAGGAATCCTATTTTTACTTTTCAGTTACTAATTCTCAGTAACCTTTTCTTTATGAAAAAAAAATTACTGTCCCTAGTCACACAGTTTACTTGAAGATTTTCATGTGTCCTGGCACTCTCCGGATCATACCAATGTGATCATCATAACCAGCTGTTTTCTTAGGTGGTGTGCATCTGGAGGCTGTTAGTGTGTTTTGTAACTGATGTGCAAGAAGAAAAAAAAGCACCTGAGTTTTCCTTTTATTCTTTTGCTGATGGTCAGGCTGAACACAGGCGTAAATATTATATCTGAGGCAAAATATCCTATGTAGAGAACTTAGAGTTATAATTCTACCCCTATTCTTCACTAAAATGCTCATATACACAATCAAATTTCTTAACAGTATACATCTTGCTTTTGACTAAGCAAACTGTATGATTTAAAAAACTGTAAACACCTAATCATCATATGATAAAGAGACACACTAAGAATAAATATAAAAACTTTTAATAGGCTCTGGGCCTTTAACCATATTATATCACACATGTATTAGACTCAATACTTGTTTTGTAAAGCTGGATGCAATTTGAAAAATAAAGCTGTACAGTTTTGCAATATTGTTATGATATTTTCATTGGTAAGACTAGGCAGGAATATGAGCACCAAGAAGCACTCTACTATATCAGCAATGTGGATTCACTGGACATTAGCCTGCAACAGGTTACTGAATGTTGAACTTTTGGAAGTTGGAAATTAACTGTCTCCGTTTACTCTCTGTTCAAATATTGTTGACATTTGGATTGCTATTAGGTGCTCAGGTTCTTCTTGAAAATGGGGTATATCATCTTGATGAGCTTTTTTTTGGTAAAATACTTAAGTTGTATATTACATTCTGATTTCATGCAAAACTTGTACTCATTATGAAAATAGGTTGCAGAAAATGCTTGCACCATGACTGGGTTTTGGAACTGAACTCCTTGGAGAAAAACAAAGCTGCATGATTTCAGTCTTGAGGGAGCATAGTGTTAAATTATAGCAAAAACAGCCATGTAAGTCAATATTATATGTAGCATTCAATTATGTATGCACAAAGCCTCATATTGTTAGTCAAAATAGTAAAATTAATATTTATGACTCAGTGAAATATAGACAATAGAAAGTAGACCTCTGGTTAATAAAATTGTGCAAATTGAATAGAAGACTTACTGTGAGGATTCTTGGTGGCATTCCTACAATAATAGTAATTGGAAATTTTGTGGACTATATGGAAACCATGTTCATTTGAAAGCTAGTATTGACCACCATTTTGTTGTAGATGAATTAACATACAGTGAACCAATGTGTACCTTTCTGTATGTGAGAAATGAAATACTTAATGATTATTGGGCAGGAACTTACTTTCATTTGAAAAATTATTTTAGCATTTTGCACACTCTCTGTTGATACCACTGAAACCAAATTTGAAAACCCAAATCCAACATGTTTGAATGATGTATCATTTATTCTTTATTCCTCTTGTACTAATTTTGACTTCCAAGCTGGCTATGAGTTCCCTCTTAATGTTGCACTGATAATATGTAAATAAGAAAACATAGGTAAATTGCCTGTTGTCTGACAGTTAATGTTTTTCAAGTTGACACAAATTTTCACAATTTTTTTTGCTTATATGTACACTGATATAGCAAAATCATCTCTATGTGTCCCCAAAGCTCACAAATTAAAATGATCTTTTCCCAAGAATTGAAGACTAATGTTATTTACAACTGTTACTTAGTCAGTTAAAAAGTTCATTAATTTTGAACTCAGACACAATATTTGGAATGTCAAAACCTCATATCTGTCTGCTAGCTATATGATTTTAAATAAGTTTTAAAAACTGCCTCTGAGCTTGTTTCCCTATCTCTAAAAAGACCATGTCACATGAATTACATAGCTATTGTAAGGAAAGTGTTAATGTCTATTAAGGACCCAGTACTGTCTCAGGAACAGAGCAAGTGAACAATAGTAGTAGTCTCATTATTGTTTTTCTGCCATTACTTCTCTTTTCTTGATCATAAACATTAGGTTCACCCAACTTATTCAATGTATGTGTGTATAGCTACCATCCCTAGGTGTGGCAAGAAAAATTTAGCCTTCTTTGTAGTTGGATTTGTAGAAATGTGTGTGTGTGTGTGTGTGTGTGTGTGTGTGTGTGTGTGTGTATGTACATGATGTATATATATACATATTTGATGAACAGTGATTAAGTTTTGCTTTTAAAGGTTATGATTATATGAAATATATATGTTGTTTATCTCTGTTAACTATAATATTTGATATATAAAATACCTGATGTTCTTTTGTATAACTGAGAATTTGCTATGTAAGTAGTATTCACAGGATAGAGAGATAGTAAAATATGATTTGGTTAGCCATTCAGATAAACATATCAGTGTTTCTATATCTACCTTTCTATCAAATGTGTCTTTTCTAGGACTGCATACTGAATGGATTCCATTGCTATAGAAAGTTCCCAAGGGCACTGTCTAAAGGTTAACTCCAACTATAAATGGAACATAGATTTTTGTTTCCTAAAGTAAACCTTAGCAGATAAGTAAATTAGAATTTTATAAGATATGGTTCTCAGATATATTCATAAGGCAAAGTAGGTACATAAAAAGCAGAATTATAGTTAGTGATTTTGATTAGCACTAGGAGTTGCAAGATTATTTTATGATATAGGGGAAAATTTTAATAGTAAGAGATTATAGTTGTTTTGCCTCTACAAAGCAGCTACCATGTAATAATACACAGACAGAAACTAGTCTTCTAAAGGGAATAAGTAAGTGTAGTCAGAAATCAAAAAGAGCAATTTTATATTTGCTATTTCAGACTGAATTAATGCAAAAGACTTGTATCACAAAAAGACAATTATTCTGAAATGATAGAGTATCACAGGATAAACTTAGAAAAAGAAAGAAATTAATGCATTATTCATGTATTTTGCATCTTAAAGCAAAAATTTAATTCATGATTATTAAAGTTCTTATGTAGTTTGCAAAGTTATTGTTAGTTCTGTATCACAAAATATGTGGACTCTGATAAAAATTTTATTCTAATTACTATATTAGGAAGTTTATTTCCTGTCTTAAAACTCTCTGAAATCACTCTCATATGATGGTAATTTATGATTGTACTATTTGAAGCTTCCCATTTTGTGCTGTAAATGGCTACAAGTGGCCACTGAGTCTTTTCCTTCATCTTCCCAATCTAGCTTCTGTTTTTAGCCAGAGCAACTTTTATGCTTAAGCATCACCATGGAGCTAAGCCACTAGGGCTGTGTGGTTGGCAGGATGATAACTCCCCAAAGATGTTCATATTCTAATCTTCAGAACCTGTGAACATGTAACCTTATGTGACAAAAGGATATGACCAAGGGTAAGAGCATGGAGATGGGAGATTTTCATGGATTAGCCAAGTGGGTCCTCTAATGACATGTAGCCTTAAAATACTTTTTCTTGCTGGATCAGAGCGATAAGACAGAAGAAGGAAGTAAATTGTGAAATGCTAGAGGGATTTCGTCCATTGTTGCTGGCTTTGAAAGATAGAAGAAGTGAGCCATGAGTCCAGGAACTTTATGGCCCTTGAAAGCTGAGAAGGTCCTTAGCTTAAAGCCAGCAGGAGAATGGAGATGCCTTGTATTCAACTGTTAAGGAAATGAGTTTTGTCAGCAACACAAACCAGTGAGACATGAATTCTTCCCTACAGCCTCAAAAAGGAATGCAGCATGCCAGGACACCTTCTTTTTAGTCTGGTGAGTCCCTTATTGTGTGTCTGACCTACAGGGCTCTAAGATAATAAATCTGCATTGTTTTAAGGGACTAAGTTTGTTATGACAACAGCAGAAATGAATCCAGGTGGAATCACCTCTCCACACCATGTCAAGTAGGTCAAGACAATGGGGTAATGAGGTTGAACCTTATTAGATGTAATTTCAGGATAGAAAGAAGCCAAGTTTGCTTAAAGCCTGCACTGCAAAGTACTTCACCATTTTTCCACTACTGCAGAATCAGGAGGAAAACTTATAGATGATATACTTTGATGTAGTAACTCTATTTGTCATTATAAATTTTGGATCCAAACCCCCAGCCCTCATAAACTGGGGTGAACTTTGCATGGATTTCCAGCATTTGTTGTCTTTCTGGTCTAACACCCAATACCAAAAACAGTCTCATTGCACTCTTCTGTCATTCTCCTCTAGTCCCACACCTTGAAATTGACCCTTGAAGTTTTATTCCTAAAGTGACAAAATGAGTAGGGAAAGATAGACCCAGAAGAAAGGCATCACATTTCTTCCTGAGATTTAGAGCAGAGATAGCCTAACATTCACTCGAAGCTGTCTTCAGAGTGCAGTGTGGGTGGGTAGGAGATCTTCCCTAGCTAGGCAGCCTGAGGACTGTCTTCCTATACCAGCTCATCATAGTAAACATTTCAAAATAAGGCTCAGAGTCAAGACAACAGTAGAAATATTAAAAAAAAAAAAAAGAATTCAAAGTCTTAAAAAGATACCCCATGCACTAAGGAAAGGAAGTCTTTAACCTCTTGTCAGGTCACACTGAAACCCCATCTCCTATCTAATATTATCAATCTTATTTTCCTCTGTGTTCTCCACCCCATGCAAGAACCTTGAGTTCCCTCTGGAGGACAGATTGTGCCATTAACAGGATTAGCACATTTTAGTGGATTTGATCTTGAAAATGAAGAGTCCCATCTGATTCTAAGTAAAGTGGCCAAGTAAGGGAGTTTTAGGTTTGATTATATTTCTGAGCCTTCCTTGGGCCTTTTGGTGTCATGTCTTCCCTGTTCTTACAATAAATTGTTCAGTACTCTCATGCTTACCAGAATGCTTGTGAGAGAGAACACACAAATTCTCTGTAGGTACGGGTTTTTGCCACTTTAATATGTCTCCAGTAGCTATTGAGTGAACGAATGAATGAATGAATGAATGAATGAATGACAGATGCCTTCTTATTCTCCTCTGGCACCTTTTAGCTTTCCCTATTCCTGCAGTGCCTCCATTTCCCAAATTCAATCCATCTCTTAAAATGAGTAGCTTCCCAGTGGCAATTGGAGGACTGTCTTCCTATGTCAACTCATGATAGCAAAAACTTCAAATTAAATTATACTGAGACAATAATAAAACTGTATATATTTCTCTCTCACAACTTGTATTATTCTTTTACTACCCCACTGTAGGATATATTTATTACTGAATACATCCCCAGAGGCATCTATCTGTAGGAACTTCAATTTGAAGGCTGCTCAGGGCAGAGGAAAGGAGAAAAGTCAAAGTCAAAGTTCTACCCAAAGTGGGCAGTTTTGGAAACCAGAGGGCTATATCCCCAGCAAAAAGTGTAAACCAGTAAAAACCTATTGTGGAGAAAGACAGAATGAGAAGATGTGCTACTTGTCTTCGTATTTGTTTTTAGGTTGTTGGGAAAACAAAAGTTTTCTTGAGAATTTACAAAAATGATATTCACCTCTCACGAGTCAGAAATTTGAAATCTTGCCACTTGCACAGTCTATAAAAAACTGTAAGATAGATTTTGACATGTTCTAGATTTCATTTTTCCCATAGGCTACTGGTAGAAATAAAGCCATGTCTTCTCTAGAGGAAGATTTCTTTTACCCAGGCCTTCAAGAACTTCCTTTAAGATAACAAAGAAAATGACTTCAAAGTTGAAATAAGGCTCCAGATGAGGGAATCAGAAATATTTGACAGTAGAGTCGGATCCTATAGCTGACACTTGTAAGGTGGTCCCCACGTTCCCTGCTTCCTAATTCACACCCTTGAGTTGTCTCCTCTCCTTGGGCATGCATGGGAGGGCCTAGGAATATTAACCAGAAGAAAGCTGAAAAGGTGGTGGAATGTCATTTCTGTGATTATGATGCCTAACATTATATTGAACATCTTGCAAAGAGACTGTCTTGGTGGCTTTGAAGAAGCAGACTGTTACTTTGTGAGATATACTATGGAGAAAGCCACATGGCAAGAATCTGAGGGCAGTCTCCAGCCAACAGATGGCAAGAAACTGAGGCCCTAAGGCTGGGAAACTGCAGTTAGTTGAATGTTGCCAGCAACCATGGGGACTTGGAAGCGGCTCCTTCCCCAAGTTAGCTCTCATCTGGGACTGTAGTGCTGGTGGACAACTTGAAACCTGGAGGAGCCAGCTAAATCATGCCCAGACTCCTGGCCCACATACACGGATATAATTAATGTGCATAGTTTTAAGTTGCTAAGTGGTGGCAATATTGTTTTGAAACAATATAGATAAATAATACAAATTCTTGAAGACTTCAGATTAGAATTATTTGACATAGAACATAAAATTACATTTCATTGTTTGAAGAAATAAAGGATGGAATTAAAATGTAAGCAAGGAACAAGAGGAATAGATCAAATAGACTTGAGCAAAATAAATAGAACATCTAAATAAAAATATAAAAAATTATATTAAAAATAGTGGATAGCCTAAACAATAGATGTAGATGAAAATGGAATTAGTAGCCTCAAAAATAACTGAAGAAATTATTCAGAATGAACTTCTTTAGCCCTTGCTGTCTACTTTTCCTGGAATATTTTTTCTCAGATGGCGATGTCACTTGCTCCTTCACTTTTGTTTTTTTTTTTTTAGGTTTTTGCTCAAATGATACCTTATCTTGTAGGCCTTCCCTGATCACACACTATAAGAGATCAACCTCCAATCCTAAACTTCTGATACTTCTTATCATGTTTTATCTTTCTTTGTAGTATTGATTTCCTGGTGACATACTCTTTATTAAATATTTGTTCATTTATCTCGCACATCTTACCCAATAGTTTAGTGCAGCAGCTTCAGGGCCTAAAATAATGTTTACCTCACAGTAGATGCTCAATAATTCCTTCTTGAATGAAAGAAAGAATAAAAGGAGCATAAAAAAGAGGATGAGGAAAATGAGAAAGAGGCTGGGAGATAAAACAGCACTGTCAGATGTGCTGTGCTGATGCTTATTTATTTCCTGGCTGCTTCCGTCCTTAGAATGTAGGAGCTGCGGGGAAGGACCTGGACTGAGTTGCTCAGTGTTGAATTCCCAGTACCTAAATCAGAGCTTCGTTAGTAGTGAGTGCATTACCCGTAGTGGCGAGTAAGATAACAAGTGGAAGGTTTAATGTCTATCAAATCAGTGTTGGGAGGAGAGAGGAAAGAGCAGAGGGGAGAGGCAAATTTTGAAGAGCCAGTGGCTTGAAAGTTTTTTTCTTTCTTTTTTTAATTGACAAAAACTACTAATTCTTAGGTTTAGGAAAACCTAAGAATCCAAAGTGAATAAAAATACATCTGTATCCATTGCCCATCATCATGATAATACGAAGAACGTGGTGTGTGTGTGTGTGTTACTGGGGATTGAACCTAGGGGCATTCTACCTCTGAACTATAACCCCAGCTTTTTTTTTTTTTTTTTGAAGCAGGATCAAATTAATTTGCTGAGGGCTTCACTAAATTGTTGAGGCTGGCCTTTAATCTGTGATCCTCCTGTCTCAGCCTCCCAAGTACTGGGATTACAGGCTTGCACTAACAACACACTGGACTGTGGAGATCTTATAATCAGCCCAACAGTAAAGACAAAAAGATGGATCCCCTATAGAGGAATGACAGAGTTGATTTCTCAATGGCTAGAATGGAAAACAGGGAGATGGTGGAATAATATAGGAAATAAACAATGGTCTAGCTACAACTTTGTATCAGCAACTCAGTTCTTCAAGAGTGAAAGCAAAACAAAGGTATTTTTAGACAATTAGAGCTTATCATCAACAGATCCTTCACTAAAGGATATTCTAAATTGAACTAGGTGATTTCTAAATGTAGGAGAAAATAGTAACTGAAAAAAAGTAAACTTGTGGTTAAGCTAGGCTGATTCCCACCATGTGAACGATTAACAATGATGTCTAGTCAGTGTGGTTAAAAATGATAGAACTTAAGATTTGGCAATTGCACGTAATTCAAAGTGGATAATACATGAGTTAAAGCATCCTAAATTCCATAAAGTTTTTGAAAGGAGGATAATTATTACACTTACTTTAAGACTTCTTAAGAAGCCACAGTGAAATTTTAAGAACAATTCTCAAAGAAAAGGGACAGAGTACATAATTTCCAAATTGAAAAAAAGTAAAAAACTGAGTGTGAAAGAAGCTTTAATAATTCAAAATAATTCAAGAAAGGAAGCAATAAAAGAAGCATAGAAGTTAGGAAAGAAATAGAAAATACAATGTAGTATAGTAGGGACAAGTCCAATATAGTCACAGTTTAGAAAGAAAACACTTAAAGTTAGAATCAATGAAGTAAAAATTTGGTTCTTTGAAAAGACTAGCATAATTAGCAAACATCTAGCAAGATGGATAAAAAAGAAAAAACAAGAAAAAGAAAAAGCAAGACACATCAAGATCAGAGGGATGCTGTGAATAATTTAATGGTAAACAAATTTGAAAACTTAAAGTGGAAAAAGTTTTAGAAAATCACTGAAGAAACAGAAAACTTGTAAAATTTTGTGAGCATTACAGAAATTAGGTCAGTAAAAACTTTTCCACAAATTAAACTCTAGGTTCAGATGGTATTGCAGGTAAATTTATCCCAACACTCAAAGTACAAACAATTCCAGTGTTTGATTGCAGACTTTTCTAGAAAAAAGCAACGAGAGCTTCAGTATAGTTTTAACAATGAGCTCAGAAAAGGATAGTATAATTAAATTATTATTATTATTATTATTATTATTTGCACATAATCTAACCAGTTTGTAGTTAAGAGTTTGGGAGGCTGAGACTGGAGGATCCAGGTTTGCGGCCAGCCTCAGCTACCTAGTGAGGCACTCCGCAACTTAGTGAGGCCCTGTTTCAAAATAAAGAATAAAAAGTAGGACTGGGGGTGTAGATCGGAGGTAGAATGCCCCTGAGTTCAATCCCTAGTACTGCAAAACAAAACAAAACAAAAAAGAAAAGGATAGTATAAGGAAGAAAACTGTATACCTTTCTTAAGAACGTAGATAGAAAAACCACAAAAACTATGAACAAAATACTAGCTGATCCTATCTTCACAAAGAGTAACACCTCCCACTTTACTTCTAAGAAGGTTTTTTGTTGTTGTTGTTATACCTGAAGCAGGTAGCACTTATTTAATCTTCTGGTGAATGTAGGTCTGTGGTCAGTGTGTCTGAGGTGATTCCTGCTTTTTGTTTCCCCTGGATGACCAAGCATTTGTGACCTTATTTTTTTTTTTTTTTGCGGGGGGGGGGGGGGGGGGAGTCCTCAATGAAGGGTTTGCTTATTTCCAGATGTTAAGACTTGTGTCAAAGCAGACACAAGTGTCCAGTGATTGCTATAAATCAGGAAAGTAGAAGAACGCAGAGACGCAGCTCCAGGAGAGCAGGTGTGCTATGTGGGAAATGGAGTTGGTGGGGAAACCTATGGACCACAAACTCCCGGGTTCCTGAATGGTCTAGAACAATTTCTTCTGCAAATATACTATTACAAACTGGTTAGATTATGTGCAAATAATAATAATAATTTAAACTTAATTATACTCCATTCTGATGGTTATATATACATACATATGTATATATACATATGTGTATGTAAATTTATGTACATCACACATACATCAGGTTAATGTATTAGAGTAATATTCAGATATTCTGGTTGTTTTTATAGCATGATATTGTATTCACACTCTCAAAAATTAGAGAGAATGCTGGTTACTACCATATCATGTTGCTGAACTGAAGAAGAGAACATTTTAACATCTAAGGAGGTACCAAGCTAATTAATGTGTGGATTGTTTTGTACTACTCAACTTCAAATATCTCCTCTCTTTCTTTCTCCCAAAAGTGTTTGAAGTGGATAGAGCAATAAAAAGAGAAAAGTATTTTCAGCTTTAAAAAATGTCAAGAATGAATTTGGACTTTAAAGCAGAAAATAGCTTTTCATATCTGTTAGAATATTAGATATTGTGGAAGTGTATTAAATTCTTGGGTTTGAGTAAGAAGTAAATGACATAGATACATTATAAGCAAGAGTCAAGAGCTTTGGATCTTTTATATTTATATTTATGCATAATAGTTCTTTATTGACTTGAAGTCTTTTGATGGTAACATAATAATAAATACATTTTAATTGTCATTCAGTATATACATATAGTCACATTAAATGAAAAATATGTTTTATGCAAAGATACTTTCATTATAGACATGATGTACCCTAATGTTTCTATTCTCATTTTACCAAAAACTGTAGGCTATGAAACACTAAACTGATCTTTGGGACTCACTAATAGTAGGCAACCTTTAGTTTGAAAAATACTGTCTAAAATATAATTAGATTGTCATTTCCTTTTAGATAACCATGATCTCCACTATTAAACATTAAACACAATCATTTGAAATCATTTCTCTTTTCAGTCCTAGTTTGTCATTGAAATAGTGGTG
Organism: Graphiurus murinus; assembly: GCA_004027655.1. Lineage (NCBI taxonomy): Eukaryota > Metazoa > Chordata > Mammalia > Rodentia > Gliridae > Graphiurus > Graphiurus murinus. The sequence continues at coordinate 193,209 of PVLC010000287.1, forward strand.
CATTAGTAGTTGTGAACTGTAGAACACATAATCATCTTTGATAGGTTTAATTTTGCTGCTAAAGGTCAAAATTAAAGCCAGTGGAAACAGAATGTAGAAATAACTATACTTACCATTGTAATAAGTTGACTAAATGGTACGTGAAAATATCAGCTGGAGGCTCTTTTCTATTCAGGCATTTAAAAAAAATCATTCTAAAATGATTTGGTTTAATATTTGATTCTAAAATATTTGGTTTAATATTGACTGCTATGGTTGTCTTAGTCATTGGAGCTGCTGTAACAAAATATCAATAGCTGAGTGGCATAGAAACAACAGAAATTGACTTTTCACAGTGGTAAAGACTGGGAAGTTCAAGATGAAGGCACTAGCAGAGTCAGTGTCTGATGAGGGCCTGCTTCCTGGTTCATAAATGGTCATCTTTGCACCAAGTCCTTACAGGGTGAAGGGGAAGGAAGCTCTCATTCATCAGGGCTCTACCTCATGACCTAATCCCCTTCCAAAGACCTTGCCTTCTAATACCAGCACATTTGCCCTTAAATTTTAACATATGAAAATTTAACATTTAAATTTAACATTCAGTCTATAGCATTAAAACTATAAAATAGTACTCTAGAGATGTGTAAGAATTTTTTTTTGCTTCTTAATCTCATTTAGAGGATAAAAATACTATCTTAAAAATAAGATTCTGTGATGCAATGTTGTTTCCATATGTTAAATTGCAACACTACTGTATAAGTCTTTACCCTTGGCTTCACCAATAAATGCAGGTCCAGAAAACACAATGCATTTAAAAATGCCATGAAATGTACCCAAGTGTTATATATTTAGAACACAGCTTTATAGGATAGAGTGTTGTTTTATGTAAAGTAGCAGCTTTCACATTTCAAGTATCTGGAAGAGCTTTATAAAAAAAGCATTAAATGTGAACTGCTATATTTTTATTCAAAGTTTATGAGATTCCAGAAGTACCATTATATTGCCTTTGCTTTAAAATGTAATTCACATTAAAATATACCTCCCCTTTCTTTAAAAAAAATAGTTTCCAGTTGACTAAAGCTTAGAGTGTTATGCACTTTTTATCCATTTCCTTCAGGCTGAAGACATTGAAGTGAACTCTGAGATGTTGCTTGGTCTGATACTTAAGATTTTAGTGTCCTCAGATTTGGTTTTAAAAATGTTACTTTTTTTGAGGGAATATAATAAACAAGTCTTTATATTAAACATTAGGCACTGATCATGTGAGAATTGAAATGGCAAAGTACAAACCTTTCAATGTCACGTCCCTGTGTGAATCTGTGAAGGTGAGAACAGAATCATAGCTCAGCTGATGGAATTGGTTACTCTGTGTGCTTTTGCTTTTTGGACTTCTGATCTGCTTGACATTACTGACCAAAAATACTACTTGGACAATAGCAGCAGTAGCTATTGTCATTTGCTGGAAGCACACAGTTACATAATTTCTTCTGAGTTGAGCTCCATGCATTTCTTCCATATAAACTGTTTTACCCTGGTTTCCTTTTCTATGAAGCCATAGAGTCTTGTTTGTCATCTGTGAAATCAAATTATCATAAATAAAATATGTAGCCAAGAAAGATGAACGTATTACTAATGGCTAAAATTTCTTTAAAATACATTAGTTTTTTTTTTTTTTTTTCTATTTGGAGTCTTTTCAGTGTTCAAATGTGTGAAGGTGCTCTTTCAAAGTCACAACGGAAAGGATAACCAAGACTATTTTGAGAAACGTAACAGGAGATTAAATATATGTATTTAAGTAGCATCTTATATTGACCAAACAAGTAAAAGTCTACTGCTGAGAAAATAGTAATCTGGGTTGTAGTAATTTTCATGAAACTTGGAGAAAAGAAAATTATTACTTGGGGAGAATGTGCTGATTGCTTTTTTATGTGCTTTCACGATTTTGATTTGGATGACAATGAATTAAATTAACTTTCATTTTGGAAGCTTTTATGGTGCCATCAATAAATAATTGGTTTACTGGTCCCAGAATATTAAATATTGAGTCTTTGCAATGTTTTGACTTATTGCTCAATTCAAATATTTCTGTGCAATAAAAGGAAACACTAACCTTCAACCTTTTCTCCCTATCCCCTTTTACTTCTTCAATGAGCCAATGCTACCTTAACTTAATTCATAAAAAGTCAGAATGAACTGATTTCCCTTCTTAGTAAAGTTTCAAATAGTAGCTACCAAAATAACCTACTTTAAGTAAATTATTTTCTCAATTTTAGACCTATGTTATTTTGCAAACAATAAATCAGTTTTTCTGGATATATACCCTTCATTTTAACTACAGTGAATATCTCCCCAAATTTCATAGGTTCTCTTAAATCCTATTTTTGTATTTATGTCCTGGATCAGGTCCCAAAGTTCTAGAACAATTGGAATTTAGGTAGTGCAACATTCACTATTTTAATGGAATCAGTGGAGCCAATCTCCTATGCTGAGAACCTACTAAGTGCTTATCATTGCTAGGTGCCAGGGAGGCCGAGTGGAGGTGAATAAGCAGCGAACTTCAAAATATTAACATGTGAAAGTGTCTAACCATCAGTTACTGAGGGCACACATACAATGACAGTCTTCCCAGAATGAGAAGGTGAAAAAAGAGGAGATATTGGTAAACGTTAAGCACCTATGAAGATGTTTGAGTTAGCATGATTTTTCTAATTGAAATGGAGTTGGCAAACTGTGGCTTGTGAGCCAGTCATAGCTTCCAGTGCTTCTACTTTTATAAATAGAGCCTTATTAGGACATAGTATGCTCGTTTGTTTGTGTACTGTTTATTACTGCCTTTGTACTACAAGAGTAGCTATTGAGACCATATGGACTGCAGGCCTAAAATATTTAGCATCTGGCCCTTTTTAGAAAATATGTGTTGACTCCTGATTTGTTATATATAAAAATTATTTGCAAGGCCTCTTCAAGATACTGTGTGTATATGTTTATGTTGATGTACTTGGGCATTGTGATTTGAAAAAATATTTTTAAAATGCCATAATGAATAATTGTTAAATTATTTAATAATCTGAAAAGACATATTTAGGAGCTATCTTTGCTAAAACACATTTTTTATTGCTATAATTCAGTTATGAGCAGATGCTGTGTATTCTTTTGCATGAAATTAACTTATTTTGTATGGAGAGTTAACTCTTATCTATTGGATATTTTGCTCATCTCTTAATGAAAATTAGAATATAAGCATAGTTTTACTCTTCTTCCTGCCTTTCATATTATGTTGTTAATAAGAATTAGTAGATGTGAATTTTCTCTTTTGCACAAGATTTTAGCTAGAATTTAATTACAAGATATCAATTAAATATTGGTTTGAGTTGTTAGCTATCTGTTCATTAATGTGATGTGCATTAGTTTTGTGTTATGATAACCATCAACATTACAAAATGCATCCAGTGGTTGATAGATAAGTTTTCTATTAACATAATCAGTTCACTTTTTAAGGGGGAGGAAGAGACTTATTTTCCAGAGAATACCAACTTGTATATATTTGGTTTTTAGCTAATCCATTTAAATATTTACTGTGGTCATATATCATGCAGTTCTAAGGACTAAAGTATCTCTTACTGCTGAGTGACATTAACATGTTGCTCATCCTATGATAAGACTTTACCGACTGCATGTTGGCATCTGTCCCTATGCTCCTATGTCCTAATGAACAGTGAAAGGTATGCAGAGCACCTGGCTCACTGTTGGCTCTAAGTAAGTGAATTGAAGTATCCATGTAATGAGAAATTGCACATTTTTAATACTTTTATTGGTACATTATAGTCTTATAGCCTCACAACATAATGTAGTAAGTAAATAGTGATAGTGACATACATGTACACCGCAGTTGGTGAGTTTTCCTCATCTCCCTCCCCACTGCTCTGTTCCCCATACATGATATTGATTGTCATTGGTATTCTAAGATATGTACATACTATCCATGAAAGTGTTTCCTTCATTAATTCTCCTTCTCCTCCACCCTCCCCTAGTCCACCTCCCTCATTCCACTGAAGTTTCTACTCCATTATCTTAAGTCCCTCTTGTATGCCCTCCTTACTCCCTAGCTTCCACATATAAGAGAAAACATGTGACCTTCCACCTTATGTGAGAGCTAATTTCACTTAATATGAAATTACACATTTTAAAATTACTCCTAGAATTCCAAAATATTTTTCCTGTTCCTGTTCTTACTGGAAGCTTACTTAAAATACAGTGGGGAAGCAGTTGTCTAAATATCTGCTTCTCTCACCTGACCTTGCAACCCCTCCTAAGGAGGGACTGTGCTTGATTCATTTTTTTTTTTTAATGTCAGCACTCAGCATAGAGCATTGGCTATATACTTAAGAAGTGGAGTTCTAGATAATATGACTGGCATTCTTTACCACAAAATAAGCCCTTGTTTCTGGATCTGGGTGAAGTCCTTTTGCACAAAGGAGGAGGAGTAAGGACCAATCTATATGCCTCACTGAGTTGAAGATCTGAATAGTCAAGGATTGCTGAATGGATGAATGGGGGAATGGTAATTAGACTCCTAGCTGTCAGGAAGTGTGGATCTGAAATATTAGAGCAACACCAAGAGCTGATTTAGCAAAAAAGTATTTTTCTCCCCTCTGGTATAATTTAGCAACAATAAGGATGCTGTTAAGGTGTATTTCCTCGGAGAGAGTTAACGTTCAGACTTGAAAATGTTGGCAGTTTGGAAATTCTGGAGAATTCTTCTAGACTGAGAGACAGGAAGGGAAGTAAGTCTGCTTTTTATGGCACTGATGAAAAGGATGCTTAGAGAAGTGGCAGGCTGGTAAAGGTTTAACAACCAGCTCTCTAAATGGGACAGAAACTCTAAATTGTAGAATGTCTGTTATAAATATTCCCCCCATGGCTGATATAAGCTACTGACTTGACATCTCTGTGCACAGTGTTGGGAAGGAATGCACTAAATTGACTCTCAGGAGCCAAGCTTAGCACATGGTGACTTCAAAGTCATTTTAGATTTTAGTTGAGTATGGTGGTGCTCGCCTGGTAATACTAGTATTTGGGAGCCTGAGACAGAGGATTGCAGGTTTGAAGCCAGTGCACAGTAACTTAGTGAGACTCCGTTTTAAAATAAAAAATAAAATAAGGTTGAGGGTGTAGCTCAGAGGTAGAATGCCCCTGGATTCAACCCCCAGTAACACACACACACACACACACACACACACACACACACACACACAGTAATTTTAGTTCTTGGTTGTATTAGTGTACTGCAGGTTAATGAGAATTAGATGGTGGTATTTCATGTTATTAACTAATAAGTATATATCATTTGTTCTGATACACAGGAAAATTTGTGTAAAGTTACAATGAAGTTATTATTCTTTTATCTTTTGACATCTTGACAATAGAAACAATTGTAATTTTTAAAATCTATGTCCCCTGGAAAGCCAGAGGGCATGGTCTGAGAGGCATTTACTTTGCCCTTCAGTGGCGGTAACAGTAGAGACATTTAAAAATTCTCTTTCTAGCCAGGCATGGTGGGGCACGCTTGTAATCCCAGCATTCGGGGGGGCTGAGACCGGAGGATCCGGGTTCGCGGCCAGCCTCAGCTACCTAGTGAGGCACTCTGTAACTTAGTGAGACTCGGTTTCAAAAGAAAGAATAAAAAATAGGGCTGGGGGTATAGCTCAGAGGTAGAATGCCCCTGAGTTCAATCCTCAGTACCACAAAAAAAAAAAAAAAAAAAAAAATTCTCTTTCTAAAAGAATGAGCTATCTTGCAGGTACAAGGAGCAGACAGCTTTGGGATTTTTTACTGTGCACCCTAATGAGCCAGCACAGAACAATTGCTCTAGCCATTAGTCTGGCTTTCCACTCATAAATCCACATATTTTCTGAGAGTAATCTGTGCTTTTAACTAAATTATTCATTTTGAATATTCAAGTGGCAGCTTATAAGCTTTTCTAAATTACTGTCTGTTACAGGTAACCGGTAACACTATTCCCTGCAGCACCATGTCAATCTTCTTTGTGCCCTAGGTACAGAGTTTGTCTTTACACTGAAATTTCTTGCTAATACTCCCTGTTACTATTTATGTTGCTAAAATGTCACTCAATAAGCTTAATTATGTATGCACATAATTATCCTCCTGCTTCTTCCCAAACTCAGTGTAGTTTGGCTTTTTTGTCTATTTTTCAGTGAAAAATGTTTAGTAAAGGATCCTCTCTACTCTCCTCATGGTCCACTTGCTCCCTATGGAATCTCCTCCACACTTTTGGATTCAGATGCATCCTGTCTGTTCCTACTACCACTGCTCGAATTCAGATACTAGGGACTTCTTGCCTGGGTGATTGCAACTGTCAGCTCACATCTCTTGCTGACTTTAGGAGTCTCCTTTCCATCTATGGTCCTGCCAGAGTGTACCATTTCAAATGAAAATGTGCTCATCTTAGCTGACATCTAGCTGCTCTGGTAGTGTAACAATTTGATACCTCTTCAAGAAAATTCCTTCTTTTTTTGTGGTACTATTCAACTTAGATATTTGAGGACTTCCTTTATTGGAAGTAATCTCTTTTTAAGGTGATCACAAGAAAAAGAGTTATTTGAAAAGGTTAGCTTCAGAGGTCACTTTTCATAACATGTATTTTGCCTTTAAAGCAGAAATCTATGTGGTTGTGTTTTTTCTTTTTCCTGTATATTCTGAGGACCTTCACATCTAGGACTCACAAGGAACTTGTGAGGAACTACTCAGAACTTGTGAACTGAGAAAGTGGCTGCAAGTTAACCGTTTTCACCTCTCCTTAGACACATCCTGGCATTCCAGGAAGTGCAGAACTCCTATTCTTGAAGACTTGTAGACAGGTGGGAAATGCGGAACTATAGTATTCTTGAGACCTGTAAACTGAGAGGGGAAAGCTGGAACTATATTATTCTTGAAGGCCTGTAGACAGGCGGGAAACATGAAACTATATTATTCCTGCAACTTGCAGACTGAAGTGGGACCAATAGGTTATTATTATTACTTTAGAAAAAGCTCTCCTAGGTAGTAAAAGGATCCTTTCCTTACGTTTATGGCTATGTGTACCTCATGGAAAGAAAATAATTTATTAACTATGTGGTTAAATTATGTTTTCCTGTTTAAAAAGTACATATAAAATATCAACTCACACTTTCGATAAATAAGTTTAAAAATGTACATTCAAAATTAAATTAATGGAACTTAATAGTATCCTGTAATCAGATAAACCTCACACCTAATCAAATTTATTATTCATTATTTCTAAGGTTGTTTCCTCCTTCCAGCTGTATGTTGGTGGTAGTAATAAATTTATATTATCATATAAAATAGTGCTCCCTACATCATCTAATTTAATCATTATAATGATCCTGAGACAGAAGATGAGGGGATACATTGAGAGAAAATTGAGGTTTATGGAGCTTATATCTTGCCAAATATTATACGGCTACCATGGAGGTTCTAAATCCATGCTTTCTGACACTGGCCTTCCTTTGTTATTTCCTTCCTTCCTGTCTTATAGATCTTGCTGCTACTGAGGTGCTAAATAGACACCAGGATTGACCCAAGTCTCTTAATAATAATATGTTCATTATCTATTAATAAATCTGTATATTTGTTGATGCCTCAGTTCCTAACCTAATTATTATCATTACTATTTTACTTTCCTACCTTTAAGACAATTTTAGCTTTTCTATATGTTTTCTATGTGTGTTAGTGTAAAGACTAAGAAGTGAAAGTGTTGTTTAAAATTTTTGTAGCTGATATGTTGAAGTATTAACATCTTCGAACAAACAGAGCAATAATCCGTTAACCATTAGACCAAGGCAAATCCCTGGACCTCCTCATGGTGTTAGTTATTCATGTATCGATCCTGACTGATGCCTGCTGATTTAATAAAGCCTAGGCAATTAGGATGAGGTAGGCCACATAACAATTACAACAATATTTACTCAAACTTGTACTGTATTCAATATTGGTAGAAATGTTTTTTATTTACCACAGTGTTGTTTTACATTGGATAAGTTTGTTCTACATAGATAGCCAATCAAACTATGTACTTTTAATTTCATTTAAAACTATTTTTATCAGTGAGATAACAGTACATCAAAAACCAGGAGAAACATGTTTAAATGTTAACATCTGTTTTTTTTTTCTCTTTAGCACTTGCAGTGATTTATAACCCTTACTAAATTAGGTTCTGCATATCTTTTTGTGTAGTTGGTTGAGAGAGAAGATTGCAGAAGTTTTAGCCTTTGTACTATCCTTTTTTCCCCTTTAATCTTTGTTTCTGATCAGTGAGCCAAGAGCTTCCTAATTGGATAGTAATAAATCAGTGCAGGAACTGACTTATCTTGATTCATTTTTCTAGCTCTGATATACAACAAACATGGGAGCAGGTTGAGTTTTGGGGTCAAATACTATCAGAAATACACTTTAATCTTGGATCTAGTCTTTGTTTTTAAAGAGCAAATTACAGAATTTTTGCTTTCAGAATCTATCATTATGGCCACGGGCTCCTTTAACCTTTGTATCTTTGTCAGTCTGGGGCCCCTTATTTCTTCAGCTTGTTTTCTTCCTTACTGATTTCACCATTCATCTTGCTTTCCCTCAGATTTTCTTTGGGTCACAGGTTCTTGTTCTTAAGTTCTCTCTTCACTCTCAGATCTCTTTCTCTGGTCTTTCTTACGACAGGCAGTTTGTATTCTTTGCTGTCTTTTGTTGACTCTGCATGTGATCCTGGTTTGGGAAGCCTCCTTGCTGTTTGTCATATATGTGTTGTGAATGATAAGATTTCCCTCATACTGTTCTGGATAGTCATAGTGGCTTGATTTTGGTAAGGGGAGAAGAAAAAGGAAAAATGTCATTTAAAGTCTCCACATGTAATATTTCCTCAATTTTAAAAGAAAGATCATTTAAAATAGCCCCAGGTTAATATCTTGCACCTCAGTATTAGGTTGATATTTTCTATTAGAAGACATGGCAAAAGTGTGTAGAGCATAATTTTGAAAGCTTACCATCTTCACCCATAAATGTTTTGTTGCTTTTGAATGTGCTGTTTTGGCTTAAGATTTGAGAATCTGCATTACTTTTCTTTGAAAGGAAAGGATAAGCAGCTTTGTTTTAATGGGAACATTTCTCTGGGGAGCACATTATGTGCACGGTATGATGAAACCTAGATTTACTTCTTATAACTATATAACTATTCCTAGGAGAGTGTGAAACTTAAAAAAAATTCTTGGTCAGGTTCCAACCAAAAGCATATAGTATTTGATGAATAACTAATACAGATAATTAACAGATTAAGAGAATGTGTGAGTCCAAGCATGAACAGTGAAGTTGGGAGGGAGGTTATCAGCATAAAAAACATTGGAAATGAACAGGGCAGCTGGAGCATGAATAAGATCTATTTAATTTGTAGGAACTTATATTTCCTAGGAATTATATTCTTAGTTCTTACCCTGTATGACTTTGACTGTGTCCACATTAAGTACAGAGTACCTGTGCTTCAGGTGTTTGCCCAAAGAACTAGTTAGGTTTTCTCATAAGGAAACCTATTGCTACATTCAGTGCATGGTTTGCTCTGTTCTTCCCTCTAAAAGGAGTGTTGTCTCTAGTATCCAGGGACTTCAAATGTCAGGCATAGTGATTTCCAAAGTGCCCAAGAAACACAGATGGAAATAACTTTCTGCCAAATTGGAGCAGCAGAAAGCAGCCTGACCATCCCAGGTCTTACTTTGTTCTCTCAAGGTTTAGAAGCTTGAAGGAGATTGATTGCTTGCCTTCTATTTCCATTGTATCTGGGAGAGATTTTAAGCACAGGTGTTCAACCAGCATGCGAAAAGGAAGCAGATATAAAGGGTAGCAGTATGCGAAAAGGAAGAGATATAGAGGGCAAAGACTCCAGTTCTAAGAGACTTTTCCAAAACCAATTGGCCCCTAAGTTGTTTGGCACGTAGAACAATGTCTGATAAAGATGGTTGATCTTCTTGCAGGTAGGAAGTAGAAATCAGAGCCAGATAAAAGGAACAGGGGTCTGAGATGAAAATTACTTGCCACCTGCCTGCTTATTAATGCTTGCTTCTATTGGCTTGTACCTGGTGTACACCAGAGCCCAAGGTATTCAGGTGATTTTCTCTGTCCATGGGAAATGCCTGTGCTTAGTCTTGTTATATCCCTAAAATCTGTTGCTCTTTACTACATTTTTTGTGGCCCCTTTCCCAGAATCAGATCTGGAGTCCTTGGGATTCATTTCATCCCACTACTTTATCTGTAACTAGAGCTGTTGCCACTCCAAGTTGTATAAATGTGATAGCAGCTTAAAATATTAAAACTCCCAGATTATTGCAAGTTTTACTAGTATTAAGAGGTTAAACTAAAAAGCTTTGGGCAATTCAAATAACAGGAACTAACATAAGGCCTGGAAGAAGTTTTGGAATCTGAGTTTTCCTGGTATCTTAAAAGAAAAAAAATTATCCTCCTAAAGACTCATTGCCTGTTTTTCGAAGGAATCCACAGAGCCTTAGGTTCATACTGTTAGTGGACTCTCAAATACTTCTGTACCTGAAAGTATGCATTTCAAAGACGGAAAAAGGTTTGTGAATTGTGTAAAACACTTACAAGCTTCACAAGTAATTTATAAGAGATTTTTGAATTGAAGAGGATTGTCTTTGCCTTACAGTATTAGGACAAGTGTCAATTGTAACTTTTCTGTGCTTTCCTTTGTTTATTTTATTTTTCAAAGTAGTTATCATAGTTGTGAATGTAGCCTTCAATCTAATGTCAGCAAAGCATTTATAAATCTTAATAAAATGCCAATGTGTTGGTATTTATGGATTAAATATAGGATGAAACTATCGCATGTAATATGGGAGAAATATCGCATGTAATAGTCTTTTCTTTTGAAGAACTCAGATTTCTTGCAAGGCACTTAATATAAGACATATTTCTAAAATTACAGAAACACCAACAAGTGAAATCTTAACATCTCTCTATATATAATTCTTGAGATTCAATTATCAAACTAATTTTTAGTCAATGAAATATTATTAACCCTCTGAAATAACACAATTTAATACATACATTAAAATATTGTTAATTAAAATTACATTGTTTACTTACATGTTTGTTTATTTTGTGGTATTGGGATTGAACTCAGGGGCATTCTATCTTTGAGCTATACCCTTGAACCTTTTTTACTTTTGATTTTAAAACAGGATCTTGGTTGCTGAGGCTTGTCGTGAACCTATGATCCTCCTGTCTGAACCTCCCAAATACTGGGATTATAGGCTTGTGTGCCATGCCTATAATTACATATTTAAAATTTCTATTTTAAGAACAAAAAGCAATATGCATAATTGTTACTTCTGCCTTTATTGCCTATGGCTGGCGTTTCTTTCCTTTTCTTGGGAAGATCTAATTTTTATTTTATAAAAACATCAGCTGGCATGGTGGTGCATGCTTGTAATCCCAGTACTTGGGAGGCTGAGACAGGAGGATCACCGGTTTGCAGCGAGCCTCAGCTACTTAGTGAGGCCTTCCACAACTTAATGTGACTCTATTTCAAAATAAAGACTAAAAAATAGGGCTGGGGATGTGGCTCAGAGGTAGAAGGCCCCTGGGTTCAATCCCCAGTACCACAAAAACAAAAAACAAACAAACAAACAAAAACATCAAGATCTGTAGAAACTATGAAATTTTGGTGAAGATCCTAAGGAAGGGGAGGAAAGGCAAAGTGCCAACAGTTATGTATTGAGGTGGATCCAAGAATGGTCACCATAGGTTGTGCTTAGAATTGGGCACAATTAACCTTGGCAGAACAGAGTATGCGTAAAGCCTACTTCACTGCAGTGGGACAGGCATTGAGATGAAATATGTGGTTTAATACAGTTGATGATATGCAGGGCACATTACGAACAGGGATGGTACAAACAAAATATAGGCTTATTCTGAAGTTGTAAGCATTTTGATAGATGAGGTAAAGTAATATAATGCAAGTACTTAGTAGTTTAGGCAGACATGTAGGATGGTAGGACCAGAGAAACCAGTAGGACAATTTCAAGGCTTTAATCAGTAGAATAGAATTCAGGGCAAAAATCTAATCTAGCAGGGAGATTGGCCAGATAAAGATAAAACCTAGGTTTTGGAGGAACACCTGCATTAAGCATGTTTCAAAACAAAATAAAACAAAACAAAAACCAACTAGAAGCCAAAAAGCAACCCCTCAACTTGAGTGGAGAAAACTAGGGCTGAATCCAGGTAACCAGGATCGAGGTGCAAGTCTCTAACCTGGATTAACAGCCAATGAGATTTATGATAATCATGTATGAACCTAAATTTTGGGCTAGATCTGTTCATAGCTTTCCTTAGCAAGATCAGGATTGGCTTGGACATTGGGCAGAGCTGAGCCTTCAAGTGCTTTTGGTTTGTTGGGGGGAAGAGGGCTTTGGAACAGGTAGAATTTCCCATGATAGACTCCTCTCTGTTTCAAGAATACCCTTCAAATATGAAGCAGATGCCAAGGTGGAGGTGGCCTCCTTGGAGACTTTCTGTTATGTCATTATTTAAATACATTTATTTATGGCATTAAGACTACATGGACAAATTAAATGCCTCTTTGAAGATCTTTTATAAATCTGTAATTTTGAAAATAATCATTTAATAATAAAGAGAATAGGTATGTTCTATGTTCTTACATTTTAGGCAATATCGAAATCTTTCAGAATATAAAGCTGAATGAGAAATTGCCTTAAAATAAAGTAGGATAGTCTTTGGAAAAAAATCTTCTAGGTCCTTGAGAAATCTTCATTAAACCATAAAGCTTTATTTATTCTTTAGTGTGGCAAGAAGACATGAGATTAATGAAAATACTTAAATCTTATGCCAGATGGTTTGTGTCTTGAGTTGATTTTCTCCTACTCTTTGTCAAGGAGAGGAATTAAGCATACATATGAATCAACTAGTGACCTCCAAACTATGCCTTGAGATTTCCTAACCAAATAGGAGGTTATCATTGTTCAGCCAGCCAGAAAAGCCATTGCACTAATACATGTATGGAGAAAATATTTTCTTTTGGCAGCAGTAAACCTTGATTACCTTTATGTGAATGGCACTACTTTATGTACAAGGCCTTTCCGAGAAATCTTTTGAACATTTCTATGAAATTACAAAGCTGTGTTTTCATAAATCCACTTTCAGTACTTATCTCATTTCAAAAATTATTTCTTGGATTTCAGCAGTCCACATAGGTGCCAATTGTGGTATCATCATGCAAAGAACATGAGTTTTTGGGACAATAGACATAGGTTTGATTATATATATATATAAAATGTAACTTATTATAAAATATATGATATATATTATATATTAAAGATATGTAACATTTTTATATTTCCTGATCTGTGAAAGGTAAGGAATCAATTAAATTAAGAAAATAAGGTCATTACATTTACAATTTCATGTAAAGATTAGCTCTTGCTCAGGTTTAGTCTATACTACCTTTGGAGATACTTTTTACCTCACAACATTCTTTGGAGGATAAATGATAAAAACCATCTGAATAATAAGGTCTCATTAGACATATAAAAGTTCCTTATTATTCTTTCCTGCTAAAAATTCAAAATGTTCAATTCAAATGATCAAAAATGTTTTGAGACTTCCCAATCACATGGCCAGTTGAAGTTCACCTGATCATAAAGGTCATTTTAGAGAGGAAATAATTGTTGAGGAAATTTCTGTGAAGTTCTTGCATGCCTTTCTTTAATCTAAATTCAGTTTGACCTCTTTCCCCTTTGGTCCTATAGTACAGCACTCCTCTCCCTTTCAACGTGGCCTCTTAACCTCCTTTGCTGATATTTCCTTTTGTTCCCATAAATAATGGTATATTAGCCTTCTAGGGCTGCTGTAACAAAGTACCCAAAACTAGGTGGCTTTAAATAACAGAAATGTATTGTCACACAGTTGTGGAGGCTAAAAGCTTGAGATCAAGGTGTCCACATAGCCATGCTCTCCCTGAAGGCTCTGGAAGAGAATCCTTCTTTGCCACTTCTACCTTCTAACAGTACTTGGCGTTTCTTAGCTTCTACTCATGGGTGGTCTTCTCCCCGTGTCTTTACATTGTCTTGTCTTTGTGTGTGTCCATCTCTGTGTCCAAATTTCTACTTTTTATAAGGAACCATTCATATTGAATTCAGGCTCATTCTAATGATCTCATTCTACTTTGATCACTTCTATGAAGACTATTTTCAAATGAGGTCATATTCCGAGGTATTGAAGGTTAGCACTGCAACATCACTTTTTGGAAGAGACACAATTCAGCTCATAACAGTGGTATTCCAGAAGGTTCTGACATCAGCCTCTTTTGGGTTTTCTGTTTCTCCCTAAGTGATCTTATTCAGTGGGTAACTTTAATAACAGTGATGGTGCAATGGAAATAACATAATCTTTGGAGTCAGACTGTCTTACATTAGACCCTGGCAATTTCACTTTCAAGTCAATTTAGCAGTCTCAACATCAAAGATGTTTTCCAATGCAGGGTCCACAGTGGTATGATACAGGTCAAGTCCCTCAGTGTATTTCTCTTTTGCATTCTTAGTTTAGCAGGTTAATTTGAATACCGAGAGTCAACCCTGAGGAATAGAATGAGTCAGAAAAAATCATCTGTAAGAATGTCACTCAAAATGTGGTCTGCAGACCAGTAGCACCTGCATCACCTGGAAGATTTTTGGAAATGAAGGTGCTTGGACCTCATTTCAGCCTAGTGCACCAGAATCTCTGGGGATGGAGTTCAGTTATCTGTTTTATATTCTCCAAATGATTCTTATGCATGTTGCATAATAGGCACTGAATTTGGTTGGGTATTTACAGCTCACTGTCAGGTATCTCTGACAATAATGGAGTTTATGAATTAACTCTGTGTGTGTGTGTGTGTGTGTGTGTGTGTGTGTATGTTTGTGTGTGTGTGTGTGTGTGTGTGTGTATGAGCGCATGCAAGTGTGTTTATAGTAAAATTCACTAAATTCGTTTATAATCATCTCATCACTTCTTCCCTTAGTTCTTAGCAGCATTGCCAGGGATCCTTATAGCAAAGGCAGCATTGATATTGAGGAAGGTAATGTTAATTTCATCTCAGTTACCTTTGAAAGTCCTATTTTAAGCTCCATTTGGCAACTGATCTCTTTCAACATTGCTTAATGCTCTGCTCTCAACCATCATGTTTTTTGCCATTCAACTGCTTGTCCAGGGTGAGTAAGAGCTCAGTGAAAGGTGATTTTTGTTTGTTTGTCTGAGGAAATGTTATACACATCAGCCTCTTATTATCCTCTCCAGGAGGACATGTGCAGCATAAATTATGGTGATTTATTAGGAATGAAGAACCTATTCTAGTGCCCTTACTCAGCGGTTTTCATGGAGTGCTCTGTAAGTAGGAAAGCATTTGTCATTTTTGGACAGATTCAGAATAAATAAAATAGAGAACTAGTAAAAGGTGCAAAGAGTTTAAAATATCAAATGTTAAATTCATGAAATTTATATATAATTACAAGCTAATGGATGCTTTTCTGCCTGCACACTGGTGTTTCTTGTTCTGCATTTCCTCTGCATTTGAACTACAGATGTCTCAAACTTGGTGTGGAGTCTATATTTTTTGTGTGTGTGTGGGTCAATTGTGGCAAGGATAGAAACTCTTCCTCTGTTCTTGAAAAGATGCAGACAGCACCAGGGGTGGATACTGCAAAAAAGGAATCCAGTGATAAGCAGTCAGGTCAGCAAATGGGACAGATGAGTGAGAAGGCTGGGTAGGGGGTTTGGGAGTAAGTTCTTCCTAAGAATTTTATGACTATTATGTGTAATACAGCTTATTTTCATTTCCTTTAAACATTGAGGCTTAAAATGCACTTATGGTAGAAAAGGTGGTGAGAAGAACATGCATTTCCTTTCTGGGAGCTTGGAATGTTGTACTATAACACTTTCAAGTGATCAAACAAAGTGAAGGTTTTGGCATTCCATTTCTTTCTCTTCCTTGTGTATACCTAGAAGTTTTCTTTAAAAGTTTTTTATTCTATATTTAAGGTACACATGGTGTTTTGATCTACATATAGATAAATATTACTACAGTCAAGTAAATTAACCTACTCATCATCCTTCACAGTAATTTATTTTTTATAGTAAAGCACCTAAAACATTCTTATTTTAGTGAAAGTCCTGTATATTATGTAATATTATTAATTATAGTTCTCATGTCATAATTAGATCTCAAGATGTGTTCATTCTATATTTTTGCCACTTTGTATGATTTGACCTTACCTTCCCATTTTCTGTCACCTCCTATTCCTCTGCACCTGGTAACCAGTTTTTATTCTCCATGTTTATGTATTTGTCTTTTAAAAATTTTTAGATTATACATACAAGTGAGTTCATACAGTATAGAAAATTTCCTTATATACAATTGAAGTGAGAAAATGATTAAAGTATATATTTATTCATGTAAATATGTATTTATTTATCTAATATTTATTGAGTGCTTGCTATACAACTGGATCTTAAGATATAAAGGTGATTAAAATATATTATTTCCTCTACAGATATTTCAGAGACTACCACAAATCATTAGTGGTAAAATAATTTGTTATCCTTTATATTTGTCTATCCCTGACAAATTAATAATGAGTCTCATGGCCATTATTAACTATTGCTGCAGTATATAAAATAGTTATTCTTAAGTGTTTGTGCATATAAATTTTGATGTGCAAGTTCTTTGAGGATTTTGTTGAAACATGGATGGTACTCCCCTATCTTGGTCAGTATAATTCTGTAAGTCTTATGTTTTGGATAATGAATGTCCTCCAGGAAAGCTCATGTGTTGACAAGGCAGGAATGTTCAGAGGTGAAATAATTGAATCATGAGGGTTTTAACCCCATCAGTGGATAAATCACTTGATGGGTTAATAATTGGAATGGATTTACTGATTTAATGGGTGGTAACTCTAGGCAGGTGGGGTGTGGCTAGAGGAGCTAGATCACTGGAGTCATGGCCTTGGGGACTACAAGTCCTTGGTCCCTTCCCTTCTCTCTCTGCTTCCTGGCTGCTGTGAGATGAGTAGCTTTCCTCCACCATGACCTGCTGCTATGATGCTTCTGCCTTGGAGCCTGTTGAAAATGGACTGAACCTCTGAAATCATGAGCCCAAATAAACCTTTCCTCTCTAAGTTGTTCTTATTATGAATTTTGGTGACAGCAATGAAAGCTGACTAACACAATAATTCTGTAGTGGGGTACAGGCATATGTATTTGTAAAGGGCACTACAGGTAGTTTTGATATCTACCAAAACTTCATGAGGCTCTGCTGCAAATGCTCGGAAGTGGGCATGCTATATACTATTTATTTGTGATATGATTAGATTAAGAATCATATGCTTTTATAAAAAACAGGAGTTTGCCTAGGATTTTGATCCAGAAGTCAAGGGAGAACTATTTAATGATAGCTTTGGCTGTTGAAGACTTAACATGGCCTGTGGGTCAGAGGAATTCTGCAGGCAGTATTTTTCCATTCAGCCTGCTTAAGGACATTGGCTCTTGCTTCTTGGTTTTTGGTTTGAATGAAACTCATCCTGCACAAATGGGCAATAGTTTGTGAGCACAGATGGAGAAGGAACTGTAAGTTCACTGGCAGAACCCACACATTGGAATGAGCAAGAGAGAAAAAGACCAATGCTGGAGGTAAGGGCACTAAGAAAAATAAATATTCACCTAGTCATTATAGAAAATGCTCCCTTCTCTAGTGTTTTTAAATAAAGCTGTACATAGCAAATCTTGTATGATCATATATATTTACCTTATTTATTGCAATTAAATTAAATTATAAATACTATCTAGCACTCATTAATAAAAATAAATAGCAATGCAGCAGAGTTGGAATAGAAAGAATCTTCAGTGGGAAGTTGCACGATTTCCTAAAGAGCAGAAGGAAATGAGTTAAGAAGGATGGGAATAGTTGACTGACTTCTGTTATTGCTAGCAAAATTCTCAAGTTAGTACATCCTCGAGACTTCCAGCAAAAAAAACAAAAAACAAACAACAACAACAAAACCACTCCTGCTTCTGGTAGCCCATTTCTTCATTTTCAGCACCTAATACTTGCTTTTTTTGATATTTGATTTTTTAGTTTTGTGCTATGTCCTCAAAGAAGCATAAGAGGCAATCCTTGCTACATATTCTATATTTTAATAATCTCCTTCTAAAATTTATTTCCACCTCTTTCAAAGTATGCACATTGGAATTCCAGCAATTCATCAACAAATGTTTTACTTAGGAACCACTATACAGAACATTACTGCCAGGCTGTCTGGTGAACATAAATGCAAAAAGGCCCCTGAGGTCTAACTTTGGAGAAATGAATGGGCAATGGGGAAGTGCCTGGTTAGTGGCCCTGCATCCACTTCCAACCTGGCAGCTTACCTACTTCAGAACATCTTGGGAGAGGTTGGCCTATTCACCTGCTGTATCCATCAGCATTCTTGCAGCAATAATCTAAATATATGACCACATTGCTTAGAGGAAAGATTTATTTTCTTACGGTTTCTTGCTCAGTTCATGTGAGGCTAGTGCCCTCGGATCTCAGGGCGTGGCAGCAGGAGGCAGAGGGAGAGCACCTGGGCCATGCTCACATCATAGGGGCTGGAAGCAAGAGTGAGCAAGGAGGGGGAGGAAGCACCCTTTATGTAATCCCCAAGGCCCAACCCCAGGGACCCACCTCCGGCCACACCCTACCAGTTTACCAGGTACCACCCAGGTAAATCCATTACAATGGATTTATCCTTTTCTGGGATTATAACCCTCAAGACTCAACTACATCAGCTGCAAACATTAAGTGAGCTCTTTAGGGGACATTTTATATCTAACTATAACACCTGCTTTCTCTTTTGTAGGCTTGAACAACTTTCATTTCTCTAGCAGCTATAGATTTCAATCTCCTCTAGATCTACCCAGATTGTTTGAAAAAAGTCATTCATTTTGCGAAGTATGAAATGTATCTCTGTATAATCATCTGACTGCATTTAGGATAAAGGTTAAATTTATTAACACCACTTCTAAGGTCCCGTGGTAGTGATTCTTAATCAGGGACGGTTTTGTCCATAAGTGGGCTTTGGCAAAGCCTGGAGACATGGTTGGTTTTTGAAACTAGTGGGTGGGTAGAGGCCAGGGACAGGGATGACGCTAAATTTCCTGCAGTGTTCAGGACAGGTCCCTGCAAAAAAGAATTATTGACTTTAAATTGTTGTTAATAGCACCGAGGTTAGGGAAAATTTCCCTGTGGTATCTGGCCCCAGCCTCCTTGATGAGCCTCCTCTTCAGCTACTGTCACCCTGCTCTCCCCACTTAGGAACATTGGCTTTCTTACAATCTTTGAATAGCCTCGATTCCTTTTCATTTTAGCACTTTTTTTTTTTTATATTTGTGACTTTCCCTGCAGGGACCCTCTTCCTACTTCTCTCATTTGCTCAGTAGGAATTAACTGAGTCTTCCAGTTAATGACTCAGCTAATAGCACTCCTCAAAGAATCCTTCTGTACGTCTCCTGCCAGGCTAGATTCTCTTTTACTCTTAGAGCACTATGTATTCCTATGCTTTGGACCTTGTTAACACTTTAAATTAAATAATTTATTGTATAATTGGTTGTTCCCATCTTACCTCCCCCTTTGGAATTAAACCTTCAGTAGGGCAGGGCTTATTTATTCACTGTGTTATACTCATTGGCCAGTATAGGGCTTTGCACTTGGTAGTCACTCAATAAATATCTTTTTTATGAATGAATTATCAAATAAGATAATTACCTGATAATCTTTTACAAAGAATTAGACTCATAGCTAAGTTTGACCCATAAGGAGGTGACCACATTCCTCTAAATCTACAAGGCATTCCATTTAAACCCATACCTAGTATTACTCATAAGTGGCTTTTTATAGTAGTCACGTGCAAAGTAGACTATATCTTGGCTCTTGGGATGTGGTTGTTTTGATACAACAAATGTAGTCACTCTTCTTTTGTTGTTGTTGTTGTTACTATCCTTTGTTCTTTTTATCCTATACCTCTCACCTCAATTATAGCCAGCTTTCAATTTCTACTTTGTTTTTGCATTGTTTGTTAAAAAATTAATGAGAATTATTTTCGTATTAAGAAAGATGATTAAAATTGTAAAATTCCATTGAGGCTGTACTGGGTTTTAATATTATATCATCTAATTCTCCAAGCTATAATTTTATAGAAGTTTAATAATATTAATATAACACATACTCACTATTGACTATGGAGAAATCTGTGAAAAATTAAATTGAAGATTAATGATGCAATTTAGGATTGAGAATATGGGATCATATTGTGAGCCAAACATCCTGCTTGGCTCCCTGTCTAATATATACTTAGTCAAATACAGTCAGTGTAATTAGGCAGCCTACACAAAGCAGAAGTGCTCATCCTCTAGATTTTTCAAATGGCAAACAGACTGAATATCCTTGTTAAATTGATTAATCTATTTATTACCTGAGACAAATTAGAATACACATTAAATCTAAAGAGAGTAATAAGAAAATTTGAATTATAGACCATTAAGTATGAGCACATTTGGAGACAGTGAGCTTACTCGTTAGTCTTTCCTGGGGTAGGCAAGTCTCATAAACATTTGACTCCTGTTAATACGGCTTATCTCAGGTGGTGCCTGACTTTCATCCTGTCCCTGTTAGGGAGGGGGCCTGGTAAAGGGTGTCTGGCTTGAGATGAAATTGTTTGCTGTTTGATATTGTTTGAAAATGAAAACCATGTGGTCTGTTTTGAGTTGACCTTGAGTCAAACTGCATCAAATTGTTGTTCATAATGCCATAATGTAACTTATTATACCCACATCTGTGTTAACTAGATGTGATGACCCATAGGCTTAAGGACTTTGTCTCACACATCCTTTTTCCAACCTCTTTCTGTATTGTATGTATTATGAAGTTACTGATTCTTGAAGGAACGATCAGATTGAACAATGTGAAATCGCCACTATTCATTTCTTTTTGACTTGCATTTTCACTGGTTCAGCCTTATATAAATCTAAAACACTTCTATTCACTTGTCTTTAGCAACAATGTTCTAATTAAGAGGAAAACAAACTTGTATTTAATGGTTCACATATACTTTTATGGACTGGCCAGAGAGGCTGGCTATATTTAAACCAGGGATTCTGTAGGAAAATGCATCTCAAGCTACAAGCACACAGCACAAGAACATTTGGTAAACAACCTATTCATAGGTTGGTGACATACATTATGGGATCTAATGTTGTGACAGACTCATTAATAGAAACTTCTTTGCTAGTGGTCTGGTTTAGGATTAGCAATTAGTAATGGCTAGAGAATTAGGTGATGATGTCAGTGTTGTTGAGTGCCATGTTTCTTCTCAAGACATTGATATTCATGACAAAAGGAAACCTCTGTCCTTAGGATATGAGGTCTTTGGGATCTGATAAAATATAGACACAAAGTGCAGATTTATAAAAAGTAAATCTCTTTCCCAGAGAGTAACATACCCTGTATCAGCGATCTGCAATGAAAGAAGGTCATGTTTAGTCATTGTGTATTTCTTGATCTTAGGTTTTTGGAAATTCCTTGGCTCATGGACAATTACCCCTCCAGTCACACAGGAATATATGTGGGTTTTTGAAAAATCCCATAACATGAATGGAGCATATAGTGATGTTTTACAAAAGGATCCAGGAAGCTGCTATTTCTGCCAATAGGCAATATAACATACAATGGTTTCAGCCTTCGAAAAGCAAATATAACACCTTAAGCTCAGTTCTGCTCCACTCACAGTATGGAATAACTTCCCAGATACCCACCTGGTGTGGCTGTTGTAGTGGAATGGTAGTTTATGTAGGTGTGTTCTTGAAGGGATTCTTAGCTGGGGGAGAAGAGACAGATTTGGATTATTAATTTTTATTTACTCCCTAAGTCTCCTGAGGGTAGAATAATAATAATAATAAAATTCTTTAAAAGATGGGCATCATTGCTGAAGGGGAGGAAATTCTCAGGTAGAATGTTGCTTTTTTTTCTGATCTTGTTTTTTAAGATAAATAGTTGAATATGAGAAACTTTACATACTCCTATGTCTCTGTTTGGCTGATTAATATAGAGTAAGAAAAGCTAACAATACTCTTGAGGCTCATAAATACAAGTAGCTCCAAGGTTTGCTATTTTTACTTTGTTAGAAAAAGGGACCCCAATTTTTTTTTAAATTTTTTATGTAGCAAGAGGTTTTATAAGAGCGAGAAAGAGAGAGAGAGAGATGTGGTGGTTTATGCTTGTAACCCCAGTACTTGGGAGGCTGAGACAGGAGGATTGAAGATTTGAGGTCAGCCTCAGCAACTTAGCAAGAACCTATTTTAAAATAAAAAGCAAAAAGGGGTGGGGACATAGCTCAGATGTAGAACCTCTTGATTAAATTACAAAAAAATTAAAAAAAAAAGAATTTTTGGACAAAGCCCATTTATATTATGATGTACAAATAATTTCAAACAATTAGATGGATAATGATATGATTACCCAAACTTATCATGCCAGGAGGCCTTGAGGCTGTAAATGCTTTATATTGATCCAAGTAGGAATAATACATTACTATTATTACAGATATAATTATTAATACAAACATATACTTGATCACATTTTTACTTATATTTGATGTGGGAAACAGTTCTCAGAACTGTTGTCAAAGATATTGGCAGAGTCTGATTAAATCCTAATGTGCGTGTCAATCAATGCCAACATGTATTATTGGATTCCAGCAGAGAAATTTTGAGTTGAATGCAATTGAGAGGGTGCATATTAATAAAGTTCTGTCCTGTACCTTCTCCCAGGTGTGTTTTTCTCCTCAACAGCCCTATATCCTCCTGCATTATATTTTGAATTTTATTTTATTGCTAAAATTATTAACAGAGATATTTCTTAATTCATCATTTACCACTGATTTCCTGGAACTTGCTATAAATTTCCAGGTTGGTATCATGACATCAATAACTGCTTTTTAAGTGAACTTTCCAGCCAAATTTCAGTACTATTCTTCTTATGGGTCATATTTCCACACATTTCCTGAGAGTAGAAGGCAAGCAGGGCATAGTTAAATTCTTTGCTAATGTTAAAAAGAACTCACTTTTTGTTTACTCATAATATTCCTTTTTTTTTTTTTCGGTACTGGGGATGGAACCTGGGGGCATTCTACCTCTGAGCTACAGCCTCAGCCCTATTTTTTATTCTTTATTTTTGAAACAGGGTCTCACTAAGTTGCCGAGTGCCTCACTAAGCAGCTGAGGCTGGATGCGAACCCGGATTCTCCTGTCTCAGTCTCCCAAATGCTGGAATTACAAGCGTGTGCCCCCACGCCCGGCTTATAACATTTGTTATACTATATTTGCTTACATTTTCTTATTAGACAAGAAACTAATTTGGTCTGGAAAAGTCATCGTGAGAATGTTAGAATATACTAAATAAATAAATGGGACTAATAATAAAGTGGGCCACAATAAATATTGAAATTGTGCTCTAAATTCTACAACAAATATATAACCATTTTGGAGCATGGAGGTGTTTGGGTTTGGGTTGAAAGAGAGAAATTTTTAATATAGTGACTACTAAACTTGAATTCCTCACATTCTGAAGGGTATACTTTGTAATTTTCTATGGATTTACCTGGCTTTCAGGGCCTTCATGGTAGTTAATGTCTTGGCTCCTGTATATTGGGTCCTTGATCATCACCCTCTGCACCTTCACTGTTTTCAGGTACAAAGGTCTCCTCCCTAAATCAGAGAGAAATCCTATGAGCCATGTTTCCTTTGTTCTCAAGCTTTAAGTAGAGCACAGAATTAGCTCCCATCCTATTTCTAATAGCTTAAAAAATGGGAATAATATTAGTACCCTCTACTTAGGGTTATATTGAGCACTATACATGCATTGAGTCTAAGTCCATACGTCCCCTCAACCTGAACTTATTTGCATCATTGAGCCCAGGAAGGAGGCTCATAATTCAGAAGATCCATCCCTCCTGCCTCCAAAATTCATAGTTTCACCTTTACCATTTGCTTTCAATTTATAGGGACAAATCTCATGGTGTGTTTAGTGATGTTAAAGCCAGTCACAATAAGAACATGTAATCCCCCAGATTATATACAATCATGCCCTGAACTCTAATTATTTCAGTCTCTGTATCCTGTCTGTCTGTCTCTGTCTCTCCATCTCTCTCTCTCTCTGATACTGGGGATTAAACTCAGGGACATTGTATCTCTGAGCTATATCCCCAGTCCTACTTTATTTTCTATGTGTTTCAATTTAGGGTCTTACTAAGTTGCTGGGGGCCTCACTGAATTGCTGAGACTGGCCTTAAACCTGTCTTCCTCCTATCTCAGCCTCCCAAGTACTGGGATTACAGGTGTGTATCACCTCGCCTGGCTTTATTCTATTTTGTCTCTCTGTACCTCTGCTCTCTTTATGGAGACAGTCAAAACATGGTGCTAGACTTTCTTGCCTCCTTCTGGTGAAGGTCACAGTTGTATGAAAACCAGCTAAGCATGTCCTTGAGGATGCCATATTGTCTTATGTAACTCTGTGTTCTGGCCAGTTGCCACTTTGTTCTGATTTGACATAAAAACTGGACTAAGACTGACCAGTGTAAGGATATGTGCATATGCAGAAGCCCCTTGCAGAAGTCTTTTAAGGAGCACTATTGTACTAATCATCTGCCACTGGATACTGGGGGCCTAGGCTTCCTATTTCAGCACCTCAATAAAAATCATGTCTCATTCCTCCTGGGGCCTTGCTTCTTTTTCCAACTGGCCAAATCAAACCTGCAATTTTCTAGCCTTGATCATTTGCACAAACCCTTTTCTCATTCTTCCTAGAGCTCATGGACTATTATCAACACAATCTGCTATAATTTCAGACTTTTAATATTTGTTTTGACAATTGGCTTTTCTTGAGGTTGTTTTCACTGCAGGCAAGGCAAGAGGTGGCCATTTTTCTCTTCACACTATGAGGCTTAGGGATGGAATAGTTGTCTTTTGTGTTCTTCTCTGCCATTTTTAGATTATATGCTTAAGTTACCTTAAACTACTCTTGTTTCTTTTTCCTACTAGACCTTAGATTCTTTCTCCTCATTTCTTGGCAATTTTTTTTCTTGTGGTTGATGTAAGCTTTCACTCATATTCTCCCCTCTTAATTCTTGGTCATTTAAATGTGTGTACAGATAAGCCTTCCAAAAATCTCATGGTTCCTGGGACTTTTCCATGATCTCTTCTGACTTCAGTCAACTACTTCCTCCATTACATCCAGTTGTTGTCATTACCAATTATCTGGGTTCATTGTACTTTAGAGAGACCTTGATCTATAATTTATTAATGAGGTGATAGAAAAGTACAGGGTGATTGCATTTTCCCCTTACACTTATGGTTTACATGTTTGGCATTTTTTGTACTGGGGATAGAACCTAGGGATAGTCCACTTCTGAGCCATATTATCTATTTATCTATAATCTATGACCTATCTATCTAATATTTTGAAACAGGGTGTCACTAAGTTGCTGAAGACCTTGCTAAGCTGCCAAGGCTGACCCTAAACCCATGATCCTCCTGTCTCAGCCTCTCAAGTACTGGGACTACAGGTGTATGCCACCATGCCCAGCATATTTTGGCATTTAAGAAAAATAACTATTTATTCTGTCAATACAACATGTTATGCCACACTGTCTGATGACCAGTCACCTTGTCATATGAATTTAAGTTCGTTTTAAGGCACGGGACATGGAAACTATTCAGTGTGTAACTCACTAAGGTTGGCAGCATTTAAGCAGAAGACCTGTTAATTATTAGCTACATGACCTTAGATGAGCTTGCTATTGTCTCAAAATTAAAATTTCCTTATTTATAAGTGGTTATGATAATACTTCCCTAACAAGCATAATATTAGTGTTAAAAATATACCATATACACGAACCTGCTTAGCATATCAGACACATACTAGGTCCTTCATAATTGGTGGTTTTCTTACTTCTTGTTAATTCTGCCACTTCATACTCTGCTGCTACTGTGGGTTTTCCTTAAAGGTTATATGAATCAAAACATAAAAGGATTGTTTAAAACCCATTAGTGAAGGTTAAAATGTTACCCATTTTTAATTAAAAAATTAAATACACTGAGAATATTTTCCAATTTCAGTATTTAGCATATAATTCAGGCTTTAAAAACATCTCTTTAAATATTTTCTAATGCATGCCTATTAATTATACATTAATGATATGTATTTTAGCTTATGATTTAAATGTAAAAATAATTATGCCCTGGTAGCATGTTATCAGAGTATAGATAATAGGTGGCACATGAAGGAGGGGTAAAAAAAGTCAAACAGGAACTGGGAAGTAGTTGGGACTATAGTTTGTCCTTTGGGGTGGTCATACTGGCTGTTGTGGCAGATGTCCCTTTTCCTGATAATAAACAAAGTTGATTTTACTCACATTTGTTCTTGGCTTTTACCTCACAACAGGTGGCCAGTCAGGCTGTCATAGACTCTGCAACTGCTGGCTGTCAGGAGCCTGAAGAGCCTTCTGTTATGATTAAAACGATAGTTCTGAAGAAACTTAGGGCAGTTAACTGAGTTTACACAATTTGCGTAAGCTTACTTGTAAGCTAAGATGGGTTCTGGTGACTTCCACAATGCTTTTCTTTTATTGTTTGTTAACATGTTTGGTCATAGAGGACTTCAGAATTAGGCAAACAGGTAGTA
Source organism: Graphiurus murinus (assembly GCA_004027655.1). NCBI lineage: Eukaryota > Metazoa > Chordata > Mammalia > Rodentia > Gliridae > Graphiurus > Graphiurus murinus. The sequence goes on from PVLC010000287.1 coordinate 220,018, forward strand.
TACAATAGCTAGGAACTGAGAATTATTTTAAAATCTCTCTGCTTTGAGTCTTAGGGAAAGCATTATTTTTCTAAGATTTATTGGCTTTCTCTTCTTACAGAGTGATAAGGGGCAAAGTATAAAGAAGTGAGAAAAGAGTGGGAATTTTTTTTTTTTTTTTGGTAAAGGAGCCAAGGAACTATCTTTCTGTCACTGGTTTAGCTCTCCATAGATAGACTAGCTAATTAAGCCCAGACCAGCTCCCCATGGTAGAAAGCCCGAATAAACCCATAGAAAGCAAGTCTGCACATTTGCCTTTGGATACATTCATTCCTTAAGAAATACTCAATATAGCACTAGGTTAGATGAGAAATATCTGAAAGAATCTTCATTCTTACAACAAAAACACAAGAGGCATTCTCTTCCTCCGACTCCATGATGGACTTATAGTATGTGAATTTAATCAGCCTTAGACCAAAGCCTGCCTCTATGGCAGATGAGTTAGGAGGTAAAGATCTAAACTGGAGGTGCAAAGTCCTTCAACATAGAAATGGGACAGATGAATTGGATAACATGGAACCAGGAATTCTTCACCTACCATATTGTAGATGTAGTCTGGAGCTAGTCTTGTGGTTCTTCAGAAGTGGCTGGGGGTGGAGAAGCAGTAAGGCAAGGGGGTTAAGTTTGTGAGTTCAGTAGATAGATACAAGAATCAGAATTGATGCTTTACCTTCTTCTACCTATGAAAAAGTGGGTAAATTAAATAATCCCTGTGTGCTTCAGTTTCTTCATCTCTAAGGTGAGAATAACATCTGCTGCATAGAGAATTTAGAACATAAATAAATATACACTTTGAACAGGGGTTGTGATATGGCGAAGTGCCATGTTTGAGGTGCTCTTTTGGGGGAGGCAAATTGGGTAAAATTTTCTGTCTGTAAAGTAGCACAACAACAGTGTTGTGGGCATGAAAAAGTCAGGTTTTTTTTTGGAGATTCTTATATAAAAAGTGCTACATAAATATAAATGTTATCATTCATGATATTAGCACAAAAAGAAGCTATGACTGTTTCTGTGGCTTTGCTTATTGTAATGAATTTTATTGTTAAATATTCTAAGTTTATACAACTTCTTTTGAGAATAATTTAATTTTCTCTAGTAGCTTTTCCCACCACTATTCTGTTACCCTGTGTATGATGCTCCAATTTACTAATTTGCTTGATTATGAACATTATCTTTCTAGTTCCTATGCTGTTTCTAGAACCATGACAATAGGCTATATGTTGCATGTTAATTCTTTATCTTGCAATCACACAAATGCAGTTCAAAATAGGAACTTATATGCAAATTCTTGGTCCGGCCTAGAAAATTTTCATTTACATATTTTAAATTAGTTTGCTTTCAGTTCAATGATTTTGTCTAATTTTATACTTACAAATATGTGACAGATGCTGTTTAGCTAAATTTAAAAATTAGGAATAATTATTGTAGAAATAGTCCTCCTATATATGCTATTCTGTGAACCATGGGGGAGTTATTATTTGAAAAGAGAAGAGGATTCCCTGGAATAAATATGTCTTTGAGTTTTGAGTTTTTTAAAGAAATACCCTAAAATTGTTATGAAATCAAATAAGTTAGGCCTATAATTTTCAGCTGTGTTCTGATTTATCTCACACTGTTTGGTATTGCCGTGTAAGTGATGCCAGCGTGGTCAAGCGTTTAAATGCAAATTTATAATTCTAAATACTTTCCTTTGTTGATGCCATTTTGTTTAAGCTTGGAATCCACAAAATATTCATCAAGATTTTGAGTTTCATTTGAAATAGAATCCTTTGATAAAAATAGAAGATACAAGAGAATAAACTGAATAGTAGCATAATTCAGCACATTGGAAATAGAAACCATTTCCCAGGCTCTGTAAACCAAAACAAAGTTGGACAAAATGAACATTGCCTACCAGCCAGTAGAAGAATCAGAGCTGTTTGTGAAACAAATAAGCAAGCATCTAAAGTAAAAGATCAAATCGAGCTGGAGCTGGAAAGAGAAAATCAGATGAATAAACAGATCAACCTATTCTAGTAACAAGGAATGTTTCCTGGCTTTGTCAAGAGACTATAAATTCATATTTAGCAAGAAAGAAGAAAATCCATCATGGGTTCACCTGTTGTATCTTATGGGGAGATCTAGCAGGAGAGATTTGAGGGTAGACGTCAAAGGAGTGTAGGTTTTCCTTTCTATCTTCTTTGTATGCCGTCTTTGGGTATGTCTATCTTGTCAGGCAGACCTTCTCTGAAACAAGTGAGTAATGGAAATGGTACGAATGGAACACTTCCCCAACTTCCCATTTCACAAATAATTTATCAGAGGGTTAGAAAGAAAGTAGGCTACTTTTAACTAATCCTCTTCATGGTTAATATTAAGATTCCCCTGAAAAGGATGATTTGAAAGCCTCTCCCATTATTATGTTTTAGTAGGCTTTTCTAAACTGCTTGAAATATAAATTATTAATGTTCCTCATTGAGTTCTTGCATGTACTGAAATATATATGGTATAAAAAATGAAGCTGAGCCGGGCGTGGTGGTGCACGCTTGTAATCCCAGCATTCGGGAGACTGAGACCAGAGGATCCGGGTTCACGGCCAGCCTCAGCTACCTAGTGAGGCACTCCGCAACTTAGTGAGACCTGGTTTCAAAATAAAGAATAAAAAATAGGGCTGGGGGTATAGCTTTGAGGTAGAATGCCCCTGAGTTCAATCCCCAGTACCGCAAAAAAAAAAAAAAAATGAAGCTGAGTTGGTTGTTTGCCATGTTAATGTAGATAACTCATCAATTTAGGATCTTGACTAAAGTGCTTCATTATCTTGGGTTCCTCTGCAGTGCACATAGTAGGCACTCCATTTGTTTTATTAAAAATAATTTTTATGGTAAAAACTCTAGTTTGCATTGTAATTAAGATGGGACAACCAATTTGTAAAACTCAAAGGTGCAAAACAAAATGTGACTTACTATATATTTTTTTTGCACAAAAACATTTTTCATTATCAAATGTTTTAAAAATGCAGTACTTATTATTTTCTACAAAGTATGATACAAAGCAAGTTAAAGTGATTTTATTATTATTATTTTTATAATAGCTGTAGCAAAACAAAAGCAATAAAATGTCTGGCTGAAATTTACCTGCTCGTCTTGAATATGGATGATAAATTTTATGTAGAAACTGTTTCCCATAAGTCAAAATGGTCTATAACAACATTTCCCTGAATGTCTGTCATTCACAGAGAAGGCTGTCAAATATTAGCTTGTCATTATGTAGAAATCGGAATGGCTTTTCATATGGGACATTAACTTCATCTAGCTGCAAAGTGAAAACAGTTTGCGGAGGTTGTACTCTAATCAAGCACCTTGAAGATGATCACAGCATCATTTTAGAAGACGTTGTGCATGGTGGCATCCACACCTCAGCCTAGGCAACCAGTCATCAACTCCACAACCATTCATTTTTATCTGTACAGTACAGTCAGGCTCCTGATGCTGTGGGTTTTGGAGGGCTGTGTATTTCCGGTAGTATGTATGAAGACTGTAGGAAACTGAGGAGAAGGAATGCTGAGATCATGCAGTTGTTGGCTGACTCTCCCCGTGTAGTCAAGAATGATTATACCAAATTATGGGGAGTACACAGGGAAGGAAGGATCTGCATGATGCAGAAAACGTCTCCACATGGGAGGTTTGCAAGAGGAATAGGAACAAAGAGGCTTTTCAAGCAGCAGTATCAGTAAGGTGGCAGCTCCTAACACTGGAGAGCTTGTAATTAAATGAGACAGGAAAAGACTCTTTAGAGCTAATCAACACTTCCGACTTTTCACAATCTTAACAAATGTCTATTTAACTCTTCTGTAAACCTTTTAAAAAGGTAACTGACATTAGGTGTCCTCTGGCGATGAAGATGATCATGTGTGATGAAGAAAAAAAATTAGTGAGAGGTAAAAGTGGGTGGGAAGTCTTGGGAAGAGACATGTGGCTTTCCCTACACCCAGTTTTTTCTCCCTTTGTTTGGCAGCAGGTCAAATTTAGATTGTAAGGACTAAATGTAGTAGTAAAGCTTTCCATTTAAGGTGAACTGAAAAAGTATAGACCTATGAAATGCTGGCAGCCTCTTTCTGTATTGTTTTCTGGTGAATCTTAAAGGTATAGTGCTGCTGGAGAAAATTCCATATACATTTCAGCAGCTTTTTAGCTCCAAAATTATGATTTCTAATTCATGGTTCAGAAGTCTTGGCTTATAAATCTTGTACTGCTTGGACAGTGCTCCAGTAAAATGACCACTTCCTTGCTTGACCACTGAATGAGTTAATTTAATATTCTAATAAGTGATTGAGCCTATAAAACATACCATACTTTATATTACATATAATACAAATAACTACTATGATTATACTTTATATAATTACTATATATGTATACATACACATATGTACATATACACATATAGGTGTTATATATATGTATGTATATATGCACAATATATATGATTATATATGATATATAAAAGATATATAAAAGCAAGTTCATTTAGTGTAAGCAGAATATTTAGAGGTATGAAACATTTCCTGCACCTCGTATGGTGTAAATCAAGTCTAATGCTGCACATCATAGAGGGGAGGTATCTATTTCGTCTCCACCATAGCTGTCCATCCTCCCCTCCCTAAACCCTTTCCCCCTTATTCTTAACCTAGTTGCCCAGGTTGCAGTCTTTTGTTATTTCTGAGTTCTGCTGTTGGGAAGCAGGAACTAAATAGCAACACTTCGCCATGTGTGAAACATGTATTTCTCCCCCCCACCCCTGCCCCGGCTTCATTTTTGTTATAAATACTCATTAATTCTCTTTGTCTCCTTCTTTCTCTCTCCCTGACCAGAAAATCACCTACTTAGAAGGTAGGTGATTTTCTAAGAAGACTTTCAAGGATTAGTTGTATCCATCAGTGAAATCTGGGGTTGATAGAATAAACAATGACTGTGCTTTAGGTCTGAGATTGGTAGTGTGTTTGGTTCCCTGACTCAGTTGTGGGAACCTCCTGGGACTGGAAGCTCCTTGCTGGTGTATATCACTGACTCCCAAGTAAAATTCCTGATACATGATAGACATTCAGTCAATGGTGGTAGCGGATGAATGAGTGATTATTCAACTCTTTGTCCTATTTGACAAAGGGAGTTAGAAGCTATGCTACCACTGTTCAATACATTCACTTAGGAACAGAAGAACAATGTGATCTAAATATGAGGAATGTTTTCATTTTTAAGTTATATCTAATCACTTTATTTTATGTGCCTGGCTCAACATGAATTACTTGCACAGGTTATATGAGTGAGGACTGAATGAGTTAATACAGCTAAGGTGCTGGGCAAGTGCCTGACACATGGTAACAATAACACTCAATACCAGCTATTATTATTTATTGAAATAGAGAAAATGAATAAAAATATGGTTGCCTGGTAAGAATGCTTGTTAGTTATTCCTGGATCAAATAATCCTATTATCCCAGTGTTGTGTTTACTGTGCCAGAAAAAGGTGTTAAGTACAATTAGATACATTTCTGTCAGGATAATTATTTTAAAAGATAAAATAGAGAGCCATAGGCCTTCTTAAAAAACAATAAAGGCCTTCAGAATAAAATTTAAAATCTTTAGTGTGAAATATAAGGACATTTGTTATTTGGTCTCTAAATTTCATCTAATCCGTTTTCAGAAGGCTTTCCTTATTACAGTCTTTTTCACAATTTGAGCTGTCGTGTTCCAAGTTATGCTCCCACAATATTATGAGATTATTTGTACTTATTGTAATGGGTTAGGTTTATTTTCAGTCTCCACAGTTAGACCTCGTTTTGTTTCCTCAGTGTCTAGCACAGAAAGCAGTAACCTTTTCTGTTTTAGTCAATGTTTCAGGCTTAGCAGGCCATACTGTCTCCATCACAACGACTGTACTTCATTCTGCCATTGTATCTCTCTCTCTCACCCCCCCACACCCACACTCACCCACATACCCACACACCCACACCCATGCACACACCCACACACCTACATACAGTAGATAATATGCAGAGGAATGAATGTGACTGCATTCAAATAAAACCCTGTGATATTTGAATTCTTTATGATCATGAATTATGCTTATTTTGATTATTTTCACCCATTTAAAAATGTCAAAATTATTCTTCCTTTGTGGGTCACCAAAAAACATGTTGTGGGAAAACTTTGGCCTGTATGAGATTTGCTGATATCTGACCTAGTAAAATGCCTGGCATAGAAATGGTTCTCAATCAAGATGTGTGAATAAATGAGAAGTTAATAAAGGATTATGTTTACACCAAAATCATTTTCAAATACAGAGAGAAAATTTGCATAACCAGCTATATTGCCTTACTAGTATAAAATCTAAATTCCTTAGCAAGACTTAGGAGAATCTTTGTCATCTGGCCTGTAGGTAATTTTCACTGTTTCTTTGTCTGCCCAGTCCCTCATGTCTCATCGTTATCTGTGCTACAACTCATTGACACAACTAATTGACATTCTCTGAAAACACCGTGCCAATTTCTACCTCAGAAATTGGTGTCTTGCATTTTCCTTTACTTAGAATGTTCTTTTATTTACTTATTTAATAAATATTCTGCTCAGTGAGCTATTTGTCTCTCAAGTTTTGGTTCAAAACTACCTCCTCTGCAAATAGTTTCACCTTTTCTCCAGGTAGAAGTGAAGGAATGAGGTTTGTGATGAGAGCATATTCCCTCTGTTTCTATCACAGAGATTTTATAAATGTCACTAGCCTGGCACTTTTGACATTTGATTTTCAAAAAATATATTTTTATTTTTAATTGACACATAATACTTTTACATATTTTTGGGTACAGTGTGATATTTTTGTTTATGTATACATGCACAATGACTAGACCAGTTTAATTTGCATATCTATCACCCCAAACACCTGGGTACTTTTTTGGAAACTGGGGCTGACCTGCTTAAAGTGGGCTGTCTATTTGTGTCCCAAAGCTGAGAGTGGGTGCATGGAGCTGCCTCTTTTTTTTTCCCCCACCCCCGTAGGGGCCTCAGTGAGCTTAGCCTCTCTCTCAAGGCAGACTACTTAGCTGTTTAGTTGAATTGAACTCTCTAGATATACTAAACTATTGTTTTTAAGCCTTTGCTTGATTTTGTGTGCATAAATGGTCAGATCATTTAATCATATTCAGGCATTTGCTATTCTTTCCTGAAAAGATGAAGGACAGTGATGATACTGGATATTCATGATGAAATGTAATGGATTTTGACTAATGATTATGTTATTTCAGCAAGTTAACTGCTTTTAAAAAGTGCTTTGATGGAGTTTACCTGAAAGAGATTAGAGACATTTTGAAATGCACATTAATTATAGTGTCTATCATTATAAATTCTCTCAGATATTTTATAGATTCCCAATACTCATTTACTTTGGGAATCTCCAGTATCTTCTATCATATTTCTCCCCATTTCCATGGGGAAATTTTCTGAATTTTCCCAAACTATAAGATTTTCAATTGAGATCAATGTTCTGAGAAGATTTCACCATAAATGTCTTGGGAAATCGCACTTGGAATTGAAAACATATAGCTATGTGAGATGAATAAGAGGCTTTCCTACTATTGATTATTTATTTTCATTTATTCTGATAATTGTAACAGATAGTAGTGATTTCACCTGTAATTTGGGTTGTTATTATATGCAGGATGTCTGAATGCTGGCTGGCTGCTTTTCTTTTATGTAGTGAATTGTATACTGATGGTTGGAAATCAGCAGGCATTCAATTGGTATAGGTATTTATGAAATACATGCCATACTAATGTGAAAAACAAGGGCAGCCATGCTCTTGTGAAATTATCTAGTATTTATCTTATAGAAAATCATACTTTTAAGGGAAAAAGTCATTTTGTAGTTATGAGAAGAAACTGTGATGGAGTATAAAGTGGAATATACTTCAGAATAGGTATATTTTGCAACATGCCCCAACCCTTAGGCTATTGATTAGCTGCCTTAATTTTAAGATGGAATATATTCTCATAAATCTTCTGGATTGCAAACTCCTTAATTATAGAAATTGTGTCATATATCTTTATGTATCTTATGGTACCTTGTTTCAAACTAAAATAAATAAATAAAAATGGCTGGGGGTGTAGTTCAGTGGTAGGATGTTACTGGGTTCAATCCCTAGTAACATACGCACATGCACACACACACACACACACACACACACACACATACACACACAATCTCTAAAATGCTTTTTTATATTAACATTTCCAAATATGTGCCATTTTCATAAATGTATAATTAAGTAATGGGATCAGCATTCTTTCATTGAGACCTAGCAGTATGTTGGCTATTGTTACACATTAACTCATTTAACTTTCGAAACAATGGTATGAGGGCACATACCTGTAATTCCAGTACTTGGGAGGTTGATATAGGAGGATCTCAGCTTCGAGGTCAGCCTCAGCAGGTTAGTGAGGCCCTCAGCAACCTAGTGAGACCCTGTTTCAAAATAAAAAATACGATAAAAGGGCTCAGATGTAGCTCAGTGATAAAGTGCTTGCCTTGCATGTTCAATGCCTTGGGTTCAATCCCCAGTACCACCACCACCACCACCACCACCACCACTACTAACAACAACAACAAAACCCCATAAAAATAAAACAGGGCTAGGAGTATAGCTCAGAGGTAGAATGCCCCTGAGTTCAATCCTCAGTACCACAAAACAAAAACAAAACAACAACAAAAAATATACAATGGTATGAATTTGGTATTAATTCTCTTCCCCCAAAGAAAAATGAGGCTCGGGAAAAATTAAATAACATGAGTTAATGTGTGAGGTATTAATAACTTTCTTTATAGGGTTTATGAGTATTAAGTAAGATAGGTTATGGACCAAACTTCCTGGTGCCTGGTAAGCCTTCAGTAATTTTGAGGTGAGGTCATGCAGCTAAAAAGTTGTAAACCTGGTGTTAGATCACTGCTTTGTCTCACTCGGGAGCTCAGGCTTCATTTGGCACTGCATCCCAACTCCCTTGGCCAAAATAAATGGTATGAATCATTATCCTTCCTATTAGGAGCCCCTGAAGGGCGGAGGACGAGACTTTTTCTTTTGTATCATTTACTGGTACCCTGTACACACAATAATAAATGTGTTGACAGCTTGACTGGCTTGGCGATGACACTGTTTCTGGTTTTGCTGTCTTTGTGAATGATTGGTAAGATGGTTGATTCCGAGGACTTGAAGGAATGTTGCTATAGCATGCCCTACATTTTATATGAGACAAGGAGTTTTTCTCTGTAATATGCCACCTGCGTCTTGATCCTAAGTTTTGTTTCCCTGGTGCCTGTGTGAAGAAGGGACTGAGAGCAGTCATATTCCGGCAGAGTTAACATTTTCCAATTAGTTTTGCTATTTCCTAATTTCATCCCAAGGTAATTTCTGGTGGTTGTGTCCTGGGATACTTCAAAGGTAAGCTTTTTAACTAGAAGGATGAAGTATATTTTGCATGTTTTGGAAGTGAGAGAATTAAGAAAAGATCACTGGGTCTTAGAGTCCTAGAGAGCTTTCTTGAAAGAGAATTTAAAAAATGAGCTGTCAGTGCCCTTGAGGTTTCTCGCTAGTCACATAATGATACATCATTTGTCAAATGCAGTTGCCTTCCTTCACATGAAGTTCCTGCTGTTGGTGGTGTTTTTCCATATTTGTGCTTGTGGAACTCAAACTCAGCACCAGGAGTTCTGTACATGTTCATGGTAAATAATAGTAGTTATGAGCGTGTGCATGGTAAATCACGGCTACCCTGTTTGAAAACATAATTGCCCTTTGTGACACTTTCTTGATAATTCTTAAAACTGTGGTAAGATCAACTTCTTTGCTTTCGAGGGCCTCTCCTTTTTCATCTGGAGACCCTCCCATACCCCATCTTCTCCCTAGCATACGCATATTAGGGAGAACCTATGCTTTTTTACTCTTTGTGACTGGCTAATCTCACTTAACATAATGTTTTCCAGTTCCTTCCATTTCCCTGTAAATAACATGATTTTGTTCTTATTTATTTATTTTTTGTAGTTATTCGTGCAATGTAGCATACATCTTTGTTAAGCACAAGTTGTTAACAACATATTTGCACACAATTCCACATTTCTCATTTGACCCCTTCCCCAATTCCCACCCCATTCCCTCGCCCTCCCTCCCCCTCAGGTTCAGTTCAGTGAAACCCTCGAAAGCAAAGAAGTTGATTTAACTGAAGGGGTTGGACGGGGGGAGGGGGCACACTAATGTATATCAAGGTTACTCACTAAACTGAACTTGAGAGGGAGAGAGGGCAAGGGAGCGGGGTGGGAATTCAGGCAAGGGGTCAAATGAGAATTGTGAGCTCATATATGGTTATCAATTTGTACCTAACAAAGATGTATGCTTACAATGTATGAATAAAAAAAAAACTGTGGTAAGAGTTACATGAATATGAAATGTATCACTTTTATGATTTAACTGTATAGTTCAGTGGCCTTAGTACATTCACATTGTTTTATAAGCACCACCACCACCCATCTCCAAACGTTTTCCTCTTTCCAAACTGAAAGTTTGTATTTATTAAACCCCAACTCCCATTCTCCTCTTCACCCTGCATCTGGAAAACATCATTCTACTTTCTATATCTATGAATTCTACTCTTTGGGTCTCAGCTTTATAACTCTGTGATTTATTGGTTTAAGTCAAGGTCTACCATCTCCTGTTTTTCCTTGTTGTGGTTATTTTTTGTTTTGTTATTGCTGTGGTTATCATCTGATTATTGAATTGATGTTTCACTGCCGGATCTATGCAAAGATGTGAACTTAATGCAATTCTCTTGTAAGAAAGATGCTACTTTGCTTTTCTATATAGTAACCTCTTAAATGAGGATAAACACTGTATATGTTCTGCTCACCACTTATTGTGGTACTTTTTAGAAAATCAGTGTATGTTTATAGAATAAAAAATAATTCTAATCTTAATTATTTAAAACATTTACTTACAGTTATTTGAAAATAACTTACTGAGATTTTCTACTAGATAGTAGACCAGCTAAATCAGGAACTCTTATCTTTTCCTGTGACTCTCGAGAAATGAGAGATGGTGATAAAAACCAAAGATTATGAGCTGATGCATAAGGAGAAGTTATTTATTCTTTAGCTTATTCATCAAATGTTTGTTGAGCACATGCAGTGCTTTAGGTGCCAACTGCAATGGTGCACACAATTGCAGAATGCTTGAACTTACAGAGAGAATCCTATGGGGGAGCACAAACTGTGAAAAATATTTTGGTTGTAAATGAGGAGGGGGAAAAGATGGAATGCTACTAGAAATATCAAAATTGGGGCAGCCAGACATGGTGGTGCACACCTGTAATCTCAGTACTTGGGAGCCTGAGACAGGAGGATTGCAGGTTTGAGGACAGCCTCAGCAACGTAGCCAGACTCTCAGTAACCTGGTGAGATCCTGTTTCAAAATAAAAAATAAGGACTAGGGGTGTAGCTCAAAGGTAGAATGCCCCTAGGTTCAATCCCCAGGACCATGATAAATGAATGAATAAATAAATAAATAAATAAATAAATAAATAAATAAATAAGATTGAACTCAGGGGCATTCTACCTCTGAGCTACACACCCTACCCTATTTTTTATTCTTTTTATTTTTGAAACAGGGTCTCTCTAAGTTGTGGAGGGCCTTACTAAGTAGCTGAGGCTGACTGCGAACCCGGATCCTCTGGTCTCAGCCTCCCAAGTACTGGGATTACAAACGTGCGCCATCATGCCTGGCTGCATGGCCTTTTTAATGTTCTACTCTTGGAGCTACTTGGGTATAGCTCTGTGGAACTAAGTATTCCAACACTCGTAGGTTTTAAACCTGACTGGTCATCAGAATCACTGATTTATGTTGAAAGGTCCAATCCAGTGCTTCATATTTAATAGTTTTGCTTAATAAATACTAGTTGAATCTGACTTTGAGTAGCTTTATGGTATGTTTAATTATTCCAAGATGAAAAGTATTTTAAAACTGAATATGATTTAAAATATTTTTCAGCTTGCAAGCAGAAAATACATTACTTAGCAATGTGGGTTAATATACTGTTCAATTGGGTCTCAATACTGGTATCTAGCTGTCAAATTTGGTCCACTAATGTGTTAAATGTACACACTGTTCTTGAGGATATATATTTATAATTTCTTTTCTTTTGGAGCCTGAAGTATAGAATTAAGGTTTATGATGCTTGTAGAGTCTTTTCACTTAATGTGCGCTTATATAGCATAGTGGAATAATAAATATTTTAAAGATTTAGTTAATTCGTTTCACAGTAGTTCACTAATATCAGTCAACAGTCAAATATCAAGTATTTAAAGAGCATCTACTATGTCCACAAAGTATTTGTGGGAAATTGGTTCAAGATCACTAATTCTTCCTCGTCTAATGATGAGACCAACTGGGTAGGTTTTGTGAGATACGACCAATTGACACCATAAATCAATTATTGAAAATGTCTAATGTTATTTTTGTTTTTGTTTGCTGTTATATTGGAAGGTGATTTTATATTATTGCTTTAATTAATCATGATTTGTTATATTTACATATTAAATCTTCCACAGTGTCTAGCTCTATATTGTTGCAATTTGAAGATTGAATAGTTGAGTAAATAAGGTAGGTTATTAAATGGAACAACCTGACTTCAACACATACCACTGAAAAGCAATTTCATATTATTGCAGTTCATTAAGTTGTCCTATACAACTTACAATGCAGTTCATTCCTCACACTGTGGTATTGAACTAGTAATAAGGGTGATTTTTATAGTAGAATAAACCCAACAGAGCCACCATGCTGTGTGATGATGACGTGTGTGGTGTTAAATATCTGGGTGTAGTGTTTTCCTGAAGAATTAGATATTGGAATTTTAGACTTACTATTAACTGAAGTCTTGAATGGTATCCATTAGCAGCAGGAAGTCTTCTTGCCTTTTTCTTGTTGTATGTTTATTAACACACTTACTTTTAAGATATGTTAACCAGGAAAATTGTGTTCTATTCAATCTTGCATTAGTTCGTACTTCTTACATTCTATGATTAGAGATTTGTGGGTGGGTAGTGGAAGGTATTGATTTCTATTGTGCTGCCCTTATGGTAAATACCACAGATTTATAAGCTACAATGCTTGAATTTATCTCACTGATTTTCATGTAGTAAGACTCTACCTCATTTATTGTCTGATAATCTAATCCTTCTTAAGTAGCCTATCCTGCTGAATTTACTGTTTTTTTTGGGGGGGGGCAAAAACTACAAAAGCTCAATAAAAGGACAAATTGTCCAATAGCATCTGCAGGTAATCTAAACATTCCCCTTGTGACCTTTGTGATTTTATATATGGGACCATGACTGCCTCTTGGATAAGGAATTAATTTCTAGCATTTTAAAAAGGAGAGTAAGACCCTGACCTCTTTTGTTAATTAAGTGAATTTTAGGGTAATATGAGTACATAAGGCATGAGTGCACTTACATTTTTTTCCGCAAATTGTATTTTCCTCCAATATTTAGGTTTATGTGACATTTTGTTACCTTGCAATAATCTGGAAAAGAGGATTTTATTTTTCTCTTCCTGGTCCATTTTATTGTGAAATACTTAGCAGCATTTTAATATCAAAACATACTTATATATTTGTTACTGGTAAGTATAAGATTTGGGAACAATGTTTTAGATTGTACTATTTCCCATAAAATTTTAGAGTATTTGTTTCTTTAGAGTACAATTAGGCGAAGACAAAGAAATGGAATAGTCCAAATTCTTTTTCACTCCCTTGTAGATTTTTGTGCTTTGCGAAAAATCAGTAAGATGTAAGCAATGGAAGTTTGAAGGTACTTACGAAAATGGGAAATTTCTTTTTCTAACCATAGGTACCTTTGTTCCTTTACAGAGTATTCTACTACAGAGGTTTAAAAACCTCTACTGTAAACCAACAGTCTGTTTTTTGGAAATGCTGAAATATGAGAATGATGATACATGTGCCTCCCACTAGGTTCAAATGGTAAATTCACCTAAAAGAAAATAAAAGTGATAAAAGAATTTTATTATAGACAAAATGTTTTGTTTTATCTATTTGCCTTAGGAGAAATACAGACTTACCAAACATTTAATGATATGTCAGATACATACTTAACATTTATTGATGATTTTCAGTGCACTGGTGTGTGTCAGGTGGATTGGGGTTCATCACCACTAAATCACTGTTATTAATGCCTGCTGGATGTGACTGCTTGGACCTTAGAAATTCTAGATTTCTATAGATTCCAGCTGTAACATTGAACATGTGTTATGAAATGACAAGACCATTTGAAAATCATATGCAGTCAACTGTCATTTTATTTAAGGCTAATATACGTATAGGATCACTAATAGTTACGATATAATTTATTTATATTCATGTACTGAGGTCATTCAAGCATTCTACAAGTACGGCAGTCAGTTGTAGCTCTGTTTTACAGACAAAAAAGACTGAGTTTTAGAGAGGAGCGTAGCGAAGATCCTGGGACTTTGGCTTTGATCTACCTTATCTAAGCCCAGAAGCTCACTAGTTGTCTTATACTACAGTTTCAAATTAATGTTTTTGTGTCAACATTTTGAATCATAGAAAACAGTGGGAAAATGTAAAATAAATGTGAATGGTGTGTTTCTCAACCACATTTAAATATGTTATAATGAGATTATCTCCACTGACTGGCTTCCTCTATGGTTATGGCACTGGAAGAGCTATCTGGGGGCAGTTTCAAAGGACACTGAGTTGTTTAAACATAGTACTTTGTCACCAAGGCATTTCCACCAAGTCTTTGAAGATGGAAGGGGAAGGAAGATGAGTTTATTCTACATGGGCAGACCAATTAGTGTAATAAGAAAAAAGATAAACCAAAAGTATTAGTCCACAGCTTAGATCTAACATCTGCTTATTCTTTGACTTTTGACTTTATTCTTTTGAAGATATTGGCTTTCTAATCTACAAGACAAGAAATATACTTTATTATTACATTTTAGGAGTAGTAAATGGATAGAATAGCCTAATATATCACTTCTGATGGTCATATTCATTTGAAATAGCAGACTTTTACAATTTTATTATTTTTTTTAATCTGGAAAGGTTAAATGAGTATCTCTGAATTTTTCTATGTCTAGTGCTTAGGCTCTTTTTGACTATTTTTGTTTTTAAGAGCTTTTTATGGTGATAATATTATTTTCCAAATCAGAAGTTCTTTCTGCCATGTCATATCTTCTATCAACTGTGTATAAGCTTTGAATTCCCAGTAGCAGGAGCTATTAATTCCTGGTGCATAGTAAGCAATCAAGGAATCATTATTAATTGAATAAATAGCTATATAAATGGATCTTGAGCCTTATGTCCTGGTTTTTGATACCTTGGTAAGAAGACGGATATAAGAGAACATGATGAAATCATAATGAAGGGATCTGCGTCATCTTTTTGTCAGAGGATGGCCCCAAAATTCTTTTAATTGATTTTTTTTTTTTTTTTTTTTTTGCGGTACTGGGGATTGAACTCAGGGGCATTCTACCTCCGAGCTATACCCCCAAGCCCTATTTTTTATTCTTTATTTTGAAACCGAGTCTCACTAAGTTGCGGAGTGCCTCACTAGGTAGCTGAGGCTGGCCGCGAACCCGGATCCTCTGGTCTCAGCCTCCCGAATGCTGGGATTACAAGCGTGCGCCACCACACCTGGCTCTTTTAATTGATTTTTAAATAATTGATTTTGCAAAATGTTAGGAAGATCCAAAATTATGCAATTAATATGGTTATTTTGTGTATGACTAGATACTGAAGTTTCCATAGCTTTGCAGTTTCTTTAAGCTGATTATATGTACTAATGTACTTCACTTTTGTGTATTGTGTATTTCAATAGGAGATTTTCAGTGAGAAGCATGATCAAATAACAAAAATTTACTAGTTAGAAAAATTGGTTATTTGAGAAGATCCAAGCATGATTGCAACAACAGTCCTCTTTCTGTTGATTTCTGCTATTTGATTTTTCTCTAGTCGACCCCACAATTTTCTATCAAAGGTCAGTTCTCATCATGTGCACTCTGAGGCCTAAACTGTTGGCAATGAAATGGATAGTGTTGGGCAGTTTTCAAAACACCAAATGGCTGCAATCATTTTTCCTGTGTGTAATCCTGATGCATCTAGAAGATAGCAATGCCATAAAACCAGCAATGAATATTTGGACATGGTAACAATTTCATTATTTACCTAATTCCTTAGTGTCTACAAGCATACCTAGAATGTGTTCATTCCCAAATCGTGTTTTAAAATAGTTATATTTAAAGCAGAATATCATATTTCTTTACTGGGAATTTTAGGTATACAGTTTTTGGATCAGGCTTTAAAGATATTCTATGTGAATGCTGTGTTAAAATATTTTTAATTTCATAGAATTTTGCAGTGTTTTAATAAATAAAAAAGTAGGTACTAGCATATGCTCATGCAATTAACATTTTTCCATGTTACTGCTTTTCCTTTTTAGTTCTTGAGAAACATTATTCTATTTTAAAGCTAATTTAAACATGAGTAGAAACTATGTGAAATATTTAACTACTTAAACCATTTCCAGGAATCTGATGTTTACAGATTATTTTGCCTGCTATATTTTATACAGTGCTTGATTAACAGGAAAATGATAGTAATCCTGAAGAAAAAAATATTATACATGGTAGTACATTGAATAATTTAATTATCCAATCAAATATTTCTCATGATGTCCCTCAAATTCATTTAATTGATTTGCTTCTACTTTTTTCTTTGCAAAAAATTATGAGGATTTTTGAAAGTGTACTCATAGCAATAAAAAGAAGAGGATGGTTTTTCAAGATTATCTTTCTTTATAATGTCACAGGATGGAGCCCAAGAAGTCATTAGACTATTCCCTTATTCAAAGCAGACATTACCTTTGTAATATTCCTGATAAATTTATTGATTTTTTATTTAGCAAACATTAATTGGTTATGAACCAGGTATTCTTCCAGCCATTGTGAGCAGAGCAGTGAACCAAATGAGTTAAGTCTTCACTCATGGAGCTGACTTCCTACTAGGAATGTATAGACTATGAACAAAATAAAATCACTGAAAAAAAAAGGTAAATGGTTAAGTGTAAATGGTTAAATAGTTAAATATTTCACATAGTTTCTGCTTTTTAAAAAATTAAGTTTAAAATAGCTGGGCATAGTGGCGCATGCTTGTAATCCCAGTACTTGGGAGGCTGAGAAAGGAGGATCCGGGTTCGCGGCCAGCCTCAGCTACTTAGTGAGGCCCTCTGCAACTTAGTGAGACCCTGCTTCAAAATAAAGAATAAAAAATGGGACTGGAGGTATAGCTCGGAGGTAGAATGCCCCTGGGTTCAATCCTCAGTACCGCAAAAACAAAGAAAGTTTAAAATAGAAAAATTTCTCAAGAACTAAAAAGGAAAAGTAGTAAACAAAATGAAATCACTGTAAAAATAAGATAAATGTTAAGAAAAGTGGGTGAAAGGGATGTGGTGATAATACATTTATTGGTGCATTATAGTCTCACATCATGATGTAGTTATGATGATGTCATACATACACACAGCACTTGGTGGGCTTTCTCCTGGCTCCCTCCCTATTCCCCCTTCCACTTTCCCCATACAGGGTATTGGGATTGACATTAGTATTCTCACATATGAAGGGGGAGGGAGAGAGGGAGGATCACTGAAAGGGAGGGCCTGTTCATGTGGGGACTTTTGCATAGATCCCTAAATGAGCTACGGACCATGCTGTATCACTGTCTGTGGAAAGAACGTGATAACCATGGGTCAGCAGTGCAACATCACCTCTTGGGGATAATGTGCTTAGAGCGCTCTAGGGTATGCAAGGGGTCAGTGTGGCTGGAGCAGAAAGAGCAAGGGAGGAAAATGGTAGGAGAATTGGCCAGGTGGCAGATCACATAGGACAGATCTTCACCTCCCTTTCCTGTGTTTCCTTCAATGTCTATCATGCTTCCTGGGCAAGACATGTTTTCCAGCACCCCATAATAAGGATGTGTATTGTGTACTTAGTCATATGGGATAAGGAATATTATGCTAAGTTTCTAGATCACAGTTTAAGTAACTTGTAATGAATATTTATGATGAGATAGGGTTCTCTCCTTTTGCCTTGCGAGCAGATACCTAAAAGATTGGTGGTGTGGACTTATTGGAGAACTGTGATTGAAAATGAGTATGGAGAAGATGTATTGGTCATTGAATTTGGTGATTTTTCATTTACATGACTATATTTGTATTTACAATTGATATTTTGAAATGGATAAGTCATTCACAATTTTCTTGGCAAAACATGATAAAAGGTTGGGGTAGCTCCATCAATCTGAGGGTGATTTCCCTTTATCTTTCTAGCTGTAGCCTCTGTTCGGTTTAGTAGCAAAGCAAATGTCAAATGCTGAATTAAGTATATATCTTATCATTGAGTTTCAGTTTCTGCGCCTTGTAAATCTATTTTACTTCCAGTTTTAAGTAATTATATTATAACATGATGGTTATTTTAAAAATCAGTCATTTATAGGCCAGTGTATTTTAGATCTTCAGACATACCTAATCACATGAATTCATGAGACCTTTTTGGTTTAAACTTATTGACTGTTTTCCTCTTTTGACCAGCAGAGGGCAAGCTTCACAACCCTGTTTGTCAACAAAAAGTGCTGATGAATTGTAAAAGAAGGCTTAAGAGAAAAAAACCCTTCAGCAATGATAAACTTAAAAATCAGCATTTTGTTTACAAACATAAACATCATAAAAATAAGAGACTTTATCTAGCCATCACTGCTATCATCAGGCTAGATTTGATACTGTTCCAAATAATCTAAAAGAAACAAATCCTTGCTATGAGTATTTATTGTAGTTTTGAAAAGGAAAAACAAGTTTATTTGTGGCAATAGAGCTTGATATGAAAATAGTTTAATTCAAATTTTAATAAGTAGATTATTTGAAGGCAAATTATCCACGTCTCATTCATTTTGCAGTTACTTCTTTTCCAGACCTAATTTGCCAGTATATTGGAAAGAGCATCAACCTTGAGTTGGTCCTATTATTTGTACACTCTAGGGTGAATTACCTGTCTACCCTCACTTTACTTATTTGTAAAATACCTGCCTGATGATTTATTTGTGTAGATTAATGGAAAGAAAGCAGGGTGGACAGAGAGGGTACTTGCATTTCAGTGCAGGTTCTGCACTGTAACCCCCAGCAGACATCCACCATCTCTGGATCTCATTTTTCTGCTCTCAGAACAAATATTTTGGAGTAGATTATTTGTAATACGAATGGCAGATGGTCCCTGAAAGCATTTTTCATGCTGAAGTTTCATGTTAAAGTGACCAATAAACAAGAAAGTGATAAAGAAATATACTGATTGATAAAGCATGCATTTCCATTATTTTAAAATTAAATTATATTACATGTGAATTTCTGGGAACATATCTGTATTCTGAGGCCACAATAATTTATTATTAAGATATGGTTGGAAGCTGGGAATTATGGTACATGCTTCTAATCTAATTACTTGGGAGGCTGAGATAGGCGGATTGCAGATTCGTGGATAGCCTCAGCAATGTAGCAAGAATTTCAGCAACCTAGAGAGACCCTGTTTAAAAACAAAAAATCAAAAGGGCTGGGGGTGCAGCTCAGAGGAAGAGTGTCCCTGGGTTCAATACCCAGGATGATGTCCCCCCCCAAAATATGTGATTAGAAAATAGAAAGCAGCAAAACTAGAGACAATATAAATAAAGCTATAATCTTTCCCCTTGTTTATTCACTTATATTGTCTCTCTATATAAGGTATATAGCATGATGTTTTAGTATACATGGTGAAATGATAACTAGATTCAAGCAAATTAACATATTCATTACTCACATAGCTATCTCTGTGTGTTAAGAGCACTTAAGTTCTACTCTCTTAGTGAATTTCTAGGTTCAATCTAATATTATTAACTGTAGTCTTCGTGCTACATATTAGATTGCTAGACTTATTTGTCTTATATAACTGTGACTTTGTACCCTTTTCTCATGTAGGAAACTCCTTCCCTTCATCCATGGTCCCTGGTACCTAGTATTTTACTCTTTATTTATTTGATTTAAAAAAATTCACAAGTAAGTGATGTTAAATAATATTTCATATTATTCCATATATATATCTCTATACACAATAGGATAAGGAAATTATTCTTATATATAAAACATATGTATGTATGTATACACACACAATTTCTCCATCCATCCATCCATCCATCCATCCATCCATCCATTCATCCATCCATCCACAGACACTTAGTTTCTCTATCTTGGTTATTGTGAACGATGCTGCGATGGATCTGGGAGTGCAGTATCTATATGTGGTACTCATTTCATTTCCTTTTGGTATAGAACCAGAAGAGGGAATGCTGTATTATTTGATGATTCTAGTTTTAATTTCTTGAGAACCCTTAAAAGGTAGTCATTATGGAGGATCCGGGTTCGTGGCCAGTCTCAGCTACTTAGTGAGGCCCTCTGCAACTTAGTGAGACCCTGTTTCAAAATAAAGAATAAAAAATCAGGCTGGGGATGTAGCTCGAAGGTAAAATGCCTCTGGGTTCAATCCCCAGTACCACACACACAAAAAAAGGTAGTCATTATGAGTAATCATCAAAGAAAGAGTGAAAATATAGTAACACTTCTTCCCTGGCACCTTCTTTTCCAGTGTGAAAGCAACCCTTGAGTTGTACACTCATGACATATGAATTCATTCACTTGTTCATTGATTCACTAATTGGACAGTTATCTTGTTCATCCTGCTTATCTTAAAGGCAATTTGCACCCTATCACATTTCCCACTAGACTGAGAGAAACCATTTTTTCTTTCTCTCAACTCACATCTGAACAGATTAGATGCTCGCTCCTCTTTCTCAATACAGCTATTTTCAGCTCAAGTAATTTTTCTCCGTGTTAACACCTCTTTGCTTCCTCCCTCTTCCAGCTGTTGCCTGGTAATGTTAGAAACACCTGCTCCCCTTCCCCCTTTCTGCTCTCTCTCTTTATTTCACTCAGATGAGTTGAAAAGAACCTAACCATGGACTAGAGGTATAAGAGCAGTGCTGGTGATCCACTTGGAAAAGGGGTAAAGAAAACCAGGCTTTGAAGTGACAATAGACACAACAAAGACTCCACTTCTAAGAACTTGGAAAGGGCCTTGAAGTCTCCTTTAAGATGGACATAAAAGTTTCCATCTTTCTTTCACTTTCTTAATTAAATATGGCTACTCTTAAGTTTTTGGTAATCAAAATAAAATAATACTTTCGACGAAAAAGCATTTTATAATATTTTTATGTGATGGCATTATTCATTACTATTTATTTATAATATACAGTATTTTAGGTAACTATAAATTAAATATTCTTTTGTAGACAGACTTGTGGATTTTACAATTAGGACATGTATTATTTTTTCATATGGGAAAAAGTAGAAAACAACTTTTGGACTCTAATATACAGGTCAATTAGGAATTTTCTATTCTTTTTTGCACCTAATTTCTATAGAAAGATTACAAATGAGAAATCTGAAAGCTTATTTCTTTAACCACAGGTATGATTCTACTGAAATTCAGCAAGTCACACATACTGGCATGTGTTTAAATTATTTAACTTATTTATTGTATAATATGCACTAGGCATTACTATAAGTATTTGGCATATTTAAACAAGACAAATCAAGATCTTCATTCCTTGTGGAGTCTAAATTCTAGTGCAACAGACAGGGTAAGGTAATTAACATTAGCATAATAAGTAAAATTACATAATAGAAAGGACAGTTAAAAGTGCAATTTTAATAAAGAGCAGGATATGAACAGTAGGGAGTGCCACTATGGGACATATGGGCTATAATTCTAAATAGGATTGAAGGGTAGGTTTCATTCACAATCTGAGGTTTGAGCAAAACTTGAAGAAGGCAAAGGAGGAAGAAATTATGTGTTACATCTAAGACAGGGATATTGTAGGCAGAGGAAAGAGTCAGTTCAAAGGCTCTGGAATAGATTGGAGCATGTCTGATGGGACCGAGGAACAGTAAGGGACCAGTGTGGCTGTCTGGATGAGCGGGCAGAAATGGAACTCAGAAACAGTGGGTAATATAGTTCCTGGACTGTGGTTTGTACTCTGAGTAAGATGGAGGCTACTAGCATGTTCAGTGGGAGAATGACTGGACCTGATTTGCATTTTCAAAGGACCTTTGTGGCTTCTATGTGTAGAATAGACTGTAGGTGAATAAAGATAGAAACTGAAGGACCTATTAGGAGACGAATACACCAATCCAGGTGAGAAACGATGGTGGTGAGGGAAGAAAGGATTCTAGCATATGTGCAAGGGATTATAGGTTCAACAAAGGAACTTAATATGAGTATTCAGAGTAGACAGGGCATCTGAGGGTGAGCAACAGTGGAAAGTTAGTAGGATCGATGCTCTGCAAGAAATTATGGGGCTTAAAATTTGTCAAGAAAAACTCAAGTTCTACAAGGAATGAGCTTAAAGATAGGAAGTGGTCAGGAGGTGGGATGGAGAAAATTTTGATTTTGCAGGATTTGTAGGTAATAAAAAGGTGGAGAATATGGCTTGGGAATGAGTGACTAGGTTTGGGTATAGGGTATGATTATTAAAGGAGAGACATTCAGGAAGAAGCCCCAGGGTATTAGGAATATCTATGTGTGAATTGAAATAGGTGAATATTAAGATTGGGATTGTCCAATCAAAAAATGGGCAAAGGATCTAAATAGACACTTCACAAAAGAAGAAATACAAATGGCCAATAAATGTATGAGGAAATGTTCAACATCATTAGTAATCAGAGATGCAAATCAAAACTATCTTGAGATTTCACCCAACCCCAATTAGAATGGCAATCATCAAAAACACAAACAACAACAAATGCTGGTGAGAGTATGGAGACGTGGGAACCTTAATACGTTTTTGGTAGGATTGCAGATTAGTGCAACCACTTTGGAAAACAATATGGAGGATCCTCAGACGAATGGGAGTGAACCTACCATATGATCCAGCAATACCACTTCTGGGTATTTACCCAAGAGAATGCAAACCAAACTATCAGACTGATTCATGTGTATCTATGTTTATAGCTGCACAATTCACAATTGCCAAACTATGGAACCAGCTAAGATGTCCATCAACAGATGAATGGATTATAAAACTATGGAATTTTACACAATATACACAATGGAATTTTACTCAGCCATAAAGAAGTACAAAATCATGACATTTGCAGGGAAATGGAGGGAACTGGAAAACATTATGCTAAATGAGATTAGTCAGTCACAAAAAGTAAAAAATTGTATACTCTCCCTAATATGCGGAAGCTAGGGAGACAGTGGGACATAAGAGGGACTCTAGATGAAGAAGGAGAAACCTTAGATAAGCACAGAAGTAGACTTAACTGAGGGTGATGGGGGGGTGGTGGAGAGAAACACCCTAATGCACATGTTGTACTTTCACAAACATATCAAAGTCAATCACTAAACTGAACTTGAGAAGGAGGGAGGGCGAGGGAGTGGGGTGGGAATTGGGGAAGGGTTAAATGGGAAATGTGTGCATGTATGCCTTTATCAGTTTGTACCTAACAAAGATGTATGATTACAATGCACC
>PVLC010000288.1:0-47500 GCA_004027655.1 Graphiurus murinus
AAAAAAAAAAAAAAAAAAAAAAAAAAAAAAAAAAAAAAAAAAAAAAAAAAAAAAAAAAAAAATTCAATCAACAAAATGTATTGAGATATTAGTGAACAAAATAAGCATAAACTCCTGCCCTGTCTTTATAACACTTATTTATAATCAGAGCAGAGGTGCAGAAAATAAACCAAAGCATAACTCAATAAGTAAATTATATTATCCAATACATTTAAAAAGCAGGATATAAAGTTATTTATTATATTTATTTGGGCCACATGAGAGCATACTTATTTTTAAAAGGCAATAGACAAAAATCTTCATAATTGTATGGCCTTAAGATTTTTATCTTTTTGTATTTCAAGAAATTCATTGTTATTATTTTAATTTGGAAACTTTTTTTTTTTGGTTCTGGAGATTGAACCCAGGGGCATTCTACTTCTGAGCTACACCCCTAGCCCTAGTTTTATTCTTTATTTTGAAACAGGGTCTCACTAAGTTGCAAAGGGCCTCACTAAGTAGCTGAGGCTGGCAGCAAACCTGCGATCCTCCTGTCTCAGCCTCCCAAGTACTGGAATTACAAACTTGTGCCACTACACCTAGCTTAGAAACTTAAAAATAAACTTAATTTTGTTTTTGAGACGAATAGAGAAAAGTAGTCCAATCAATTTGTTGGGTACCAATTTTTTTGATGACTGAAAACAAATAAGCTGTGTTTGGCCATCTGGTGCCCCAAATTCAGAGGTAGAAATTTTGCTTCTGGGTTTAAATTTGTGAATGTATTTTTTTTAAATACTTAAAATGGTTTTCAACCTGAGCTTCAGGAAGACCTTATCTTCATAGACAGGGATTCTCAGGCTTAGAGGGGTGAGGCACATAATCTGAAGCCCACAAATATTTAAGTTTATTTATTTATTTACTTTTTGTGGTACTGGAGATTCTCAGGGATATTCTACTTCTGAGCTATACCCTTAGCCCTATTTTTATTCTTTATTTTGAAATAGGGGCTCACTAAGTTGTGGAGGCCCTCACTAAGTAGCTGTGGCTGGCCACAAACCACTATCCTCCTATCTCAGCCTCCCAAGTACTGGGATTACAAGTGTGTGTCAACACGCCCAGCAAATATCTTTAAAAATACTTGTCTAGGCATTTGTATTTTTTCTTACTTTTCAGTATACCTTTATAATATTTCCACCTTTAAATCTTTCTGTGAAACATTTTTATTGATGCATTCGTGTATAGTATGTATGGTATATATGATATATATTGTAAATATAGTGATTATTTTGGAAAGTGAACACACCTGTGACACCAGTGCCAGCTAAAGAAATATTCAGTCCTGAGAAAGTCCTTTGTCCCCACCACTTAGTGCTCCAATCACTAAGCCCCTACCACTAACCACTCTCTGGATTTTTCACAGCATATATTAGTTTTTCTTGTTTTGTGCTATCTATAAATGGAAGCATAGAATGTCTCCATTTTATATGTGATTTAAGTAGAACTATACTTGGAAAGTCCAAAATTACAAAATGATTTATATTCAGCTTCAAAGACATTTATTCTTTGATGGAAGTATAATTAGTCTCAGGGTTTTACCACTTGCTTCTTGGTAAGAATGACAGAGCATCATTAAATACATATTCCCAGGTTCTTCCCTGAAAATCTGAATCTACCTGATAGGGTTGGGCCTAGGAATCTGTACTTAGTCAAGCACTCTGGTGATTCTTGGGGAATTTTGGGAAGTTCCACACTATTGAGACTCCTGATGGCTGGGTAGTTTTATAACTGTAGGTAAGGACTGCAGGTTTGAAAGAGCTAAGTCACTGAATTAATCTTGCTTGATCAAAATCAAGTAGAGCAGTTATTAAATAAAAGAATGCCCAGGTTTTTCCCCGGAGATTCCAGCTTTACAAAGCTGAATTTATATTTAACAAAAGTCCTGGATTTGAGAAAGATTTCACTAATTAATTAAAATCCGTCTATGCTGAAACTCTACGGTTGGTTCCTTGGCTTATTTGGTTATAAGAGCAATGGCTGGAATTTTGGGTGCTTTTCAGTATTCCATGAACCCAGTGGTCTTTTAGTTAACTGTGCTTTTTGTTGTAGTATTTCTGCTTAGCAGAACTCAGGCTGGTGCTCTATTTTGGTGATCTCATTTACATCCTCACATTTAGTGTTTGAGTGGGAACCTTTCATTAGATACTGGACTGAAATCTGACAGAACATTGAGGTAACAGTATTTTATTTATTTTAATTTCTGGAGTGGATATCAAGACCGATATAGATAAGTATGGCCTCATGCATAGAGAGGTTTGTCAGCAGCCTGGCTCTACCCACATTTTATTCTGTCTGAAAAAGAGAAACCGAATTGAGATATGTTCTACTAAATTGCTAAGATAAAAGGAGGGGAATTTTCCTGCCAACTTTTCCTAACTTTAAAAGCTAACAAAGCAACTACAGAAAATGAATGCAAAATGTAGGTATAAACGTTTATGCTTGGACATCGTTTCAGTCTGCGTCCTCAGCGCTGTGATCTGAGCACCTACCAAGCCACACTTAGAGGGAGAAAGATTACTTGGGGCTCATGGTTTCAGCCCAGAGGGCCAACTCTGAAGCATAAATGGCTGTGGGGATGGCAGGGTGCAGGGAGGGATACAGCTCTCACACCATGGAGGCTGAAAGCAGGGAAAGCAAAGGGAGGGGGCAAGGGACCTATATAGTCTCCAACCTCCCCCCCACCACCCCACCAGTGACCTATCTCCTTTAGCCACACCCTACCTGCCTTGCCTACCACTCAGCAAATCCATTCAGACTCTTAATCCATCAATGTTTTTACCCACTGATGAGATTAGAACCCTCCATGACTCAATTATTTCACCTCTGAACATTTCTGCATTGCCAATACGTGGGCTCTTCCAGAGGACAGTCTATACCCAAATAACAACAGGCATTGAGTTCTTAAATGCAAGCGAACTGGAGTCACACCAACGTCATGCTTACGACTGTGTGCTGCTTACTTGCTCATTGCAATAACAGTGATATCCTGGCTTTTCTTTCTCTGTTATCAAATAAGAGGCACGTTATTCTAGAGCGACTGAGATCTAAGTTCAGTCTATAATTCTAAGACTGCATAAGGTCAAATTCCCGCTAAACTTCTGCAGAGAATTGTCCTATTTGAAATGACACATGGTCTTCTTTCTGTTCCTCCAGGAGATTGCGCATGCCCTCCTGTGGGAATCCTCGCTCTGGGCCTTGACATCAGAAGGCGCCTCCTTTGCCACTCACACTACGATTCTTGCTCCTCATTCGGATCCTGGTTAAGTGTCATCTTCTCAGAGAGACCTCCTCTGGCCACCCAACCCAAAGTGGCAAGCCATTCCCCACTGCAGTCGTTCTCAAATTATGGTCTGGGGATGCCAGGGATCCCCAACATCTTTAAAGGAGGGTTAATCAGAATAAAATTATATTCATAAAAATACTAAATTAGCTAGGCTTGGTGGCACATGCCTGTAATCCCAGTACTTGGGAGGCTGAGACAGAAGGATCACAGGTTTGAGGACAGCCTCTGCAAGTAGTGAGACTCATCAACCTAGCAAGACCCTGTTTCAAACTAAAAATAAAATAGGGCCGGGGGTGTTGCTCAGAGGTAGAATGCCCCTGGATTCAATCCCCAGTACCACAAAAAAACAAAGTAAAACAAAACCTAAGTAAATCTTTACCTTTTAATTCTTTCTCCCCAAAGCGTGCAGTAGAACTTTCCAGAGGCTACACACTGTGTGATCACATCTCGCTGATGGTTAATGGAATGTGTGGAGGGTGCTCTGCTTTATAGTCTTATTGTATTACCCCTCTTAATTAAGCAGTGTATATAGCTCTTTTACTATAAGATTTTTTCTTGAGTTTGTTTCCCCCCCCCCCCCCCCCTGCAGTACTGGGGATTGAACTCAGGGGCATTCTGCCTCTGAGTTACACACCTCAGCCCTATTTATTTATTTATTTATTTATTTATTTATTTATTTATTTATTTTGAAACAGGGTCTCACTAAGTTGCAGAGGGCCTCATTAAGTAGCTGAGGCTGGCTACGAACCCAGATTCTCCTGTCTCAGTCTTCCAAGTACTGGGATTATAAGAGTGCTCCACCATGCCTGGCTCTTTCCTTGAGTTTTTAACCTATTTGCTATCATGTCTGGTCCTACACTGTTAGCACCAGGAGGCAGAGATTTTCCCTATGTTCTTTACTACTATATTTTCAGAGTTTTGAATAGGGACTAGCCTGTAATAGCTGTTTAATAAGTACTTATTAAATGAATAAATAAGTGAATGGATAAGGACAGAAAATGAAAACAAATTAAGAACAGTAATCCCAAAGAATAAAACAGTGTTAAATTTTTTTTTTTCGTACGTTAGGCAATAGAAATTAAAGCAAAATTACTACTAAAGGTTTAAAAGTGATAGTATCCTGTGCTAGAGAGGTTATGATGAGACAGGGATTCTACTCTCTGCTGATGTGTTTCTTGTTTCATTGTTTTGGACTCTTAAAAATGTACCTACCACTTTTAAAGCAATAATTACACTTGTGTTGAAATTTTTAAAGGAAATAATTTAAAATACCAAGTGTACTATTTATTTTAGTAAAAAATGGGAAAAATTCAAGTGTTCAAAAATGCTTGGTTACATCAATTATAATATACCTGCATGGTGAAATGTTTTGTAGCCATTGAAAAGAACATTTGTAAATCATGTTTTATACTGTGGGGGAAGGGTTATGTTTGTAATTTAAATGAAAAGCATGATTAAAATGCATAAACACTGATTTCAACTATAAAATATATATTAAAATATATTGGTGCAAAATACATTAAGATGGTAATAATGGTTATCTCCAGGTGGTAGAATTATGGGTGATTTTTATTTTTATACTTTCCAAGTATCTTTAAATAATCTTTCCATTAATATAATAATAAAATGTATTTTAAAGCATAGTACATATGCTTATAATTTAATGGAAAAATAAAATGTTTAAAATTACATCTTAATTGTTAAACCACTATAGAAACAAAATTGGAGAGACTTGGCATAAAGATCAGAATTGGAGCATCATGGTCAATCTGCTTGAGTTTTGCTTCTGAAGTGTGTGATTTACTAAAATCTCAGTGTGTTCCTCTTAAAGGTGAGATAGTAGTACCTACCTCAAAAAGTGGTGTGGTCAGGATTAAATTTGATATATAAATATTAGCCTAGAACTTGGTATCTGTTAACACTCAGTAAACACTATTATTATTATTATTGTTATTGTTATTATTATAATATTTAATGACTTCTTTTTCATATAGACATCTTTCAGAAAAGAAATCCAAGACTTCTGGATTCCTCAATTCCTCCATCAGTCAATACCCAGGGGCAGGATCGAGTGATCAGAACTCTGTTT
This sequence comes from Graphiurus murinus, assembly GCA_004027655.1. NCBI lineage: Eukaryota > Metazoa > Chordata > Mammalia > Rodentia > Gliridae > Graphiurus > Graphiurus murinus. Next base: position 5,409 of record PVLC010000288.1, read on the forward strand.
CATGTAGCTCTGAAGTTTCAGATACTTTGAGAAAATATGTCCAAGAAGCTGAAAGGAATATTCGGAACACAAATCTGTGTGAAAGTTGGGAGAAACTGATAAATAAATACCAGTGAGGTATCACTTGCCTTTAAACTTTAAGGCTTAAATGTGGCTGTGAAAGGCAGGGTAAGTGACCGAAAGCTTGGGCTGTCAGAGGCTAGAGCTAGGGTTGAGGTTGTTAGCACCTAGGGAAGAATTTTCCCACTGCCCTGCCTGGGACACATTCTCTCTTTATGTTCTATATATAAAACACCTAACTCCCCCCCACGCCCAGCAAAAATGCTGGGGAAGTCCCTGTGTCCCTGTCAGCAACTTGTCTTTGGTATATCCTGTTTCTCTCTCTCTTCTCTCTCTCTCTCTCTCTTTGTTGTTGTGCTAGGGATTGAACCTAGAAGCATTCTACCTCTGAGCTACACCCCAGGCCTATTTTATTTTTTATTTGGAAACAAGATCTCACCAAGTTGCTGAGAATCTCACCAAGTTGCTGAGGTTGGCTTTGAACCTATGATACTCCTGTCTCAGCCTCCCAAGTAATGGAGTTACAGGTGTGTACCACCACACCCAGCTTATCCTGCTTTTTTGATCCCCTAAACATCTCTCTCAAATCTTCTCACTTTTTCTGTCTCTATTGCCACTACTCTAAAAATACCATTTCCTCAAATGTGTGCCTTTTATCTTGTCCCTCTTCAATTAATTTTCCATATGACAACCAGGGTCTCTTAAGAATTATGTCCTGGCCAGGCTCAGTAGTGCATGTCTGTAATCCCAATACTTGGGAAGCTGAGACAGGAGGATCTCAGGCTTGAGGCCAGTCTCTGCAATTTAGTGAGCCTCTCAGCAACTTAGCATTCTACCTATGACCTACACTCCAGCAACCCATCCCCCTTTAAATTTCAAAATAGGGTCTTGCTAAGTAGCTGAGGGTCTTGTTAAATTACTGGGGCTGGTTCTCAAACTTGTGATCCTCATGTCTCAGCCTCCCAAGTATTGGTATTATAGGCACGTGCCACTAGGCTGGTAGAAGTGCTGTCTTTATTATGAGATGAATATTCTATAAGAGCTCCTCCCTTGTAAATGGCCTTATAACATAGTTAACATGCAGTGATAACTACCTTACCTTTCTGCCATCTATCATGTAAGGACAGCATTGCTGCCCTCCAGAGAGAATACTAAGACGCCATCTTGGAAGCAGAGAGAATGGGCCTTTGGCAGCTAGTGCATTGATCTTAGACTTCCCAGCCTTCAGAACTGTGAGAAAACAAATTCCTGGTATTTATAAACTAGCTAGCCTGTGGTATTTTGTTATAACTGTATAAATAGACTAAGACATCACTTCATGTTTAATATTTGGATTCCCCACTGAACGTAGGCACCATAAAGCCAAAGAACTGAATTCTATGTATTCCTAGGATCTGACACCACATTGAATATGGTTATGTCTTTGAATATTTTGTTGAATTGACATGACTATTTGAAAGGGCTGGCTATTTTCACTCACTTTTAGCCATGGAAAATCTGTATTAAAAGTTTGTAGTCGGCAGGGTATGGGGCGCACACCTGTAATAATCCCAGTACTTGAGAGACTGAGATGGGAGGATGGGGTTCCTGGCCAGCCTCAGCAACTTAGTGAGGCCCTGTTTCAAAATAAAAAATAAAATAGGACTTGGGGTGTAACTTTGAGGTAAAGTGCCCTGAGGTTCAATACTCAGTGCTAAAAAAAAAATTTTTTTTTAAAAATGGAGATATGTATAGCTCATTGGTAGAGCGTCTGCCTAGCATGCAGAAGGTCCTAGGTTCCATCCCTAGCACCACCACCACTGGGGGTGGAACTTGGAAGCTGAGACAAGAGGATCACGGGTTCGAGGCCAGCTTTACCAACTTAGTGAGACCCTGTTTCAGAGTAAAAAATAGAATAGGGCTGGGGGTGTAGCCCAGAGGGAGAATGCTCCTGGGTTCTGGCACCAGTACCTAAAACAAATAAACAAACAAACCAGATCCAAAGCAAAACAAAACGTTTTGGAAAAGTATGTTGTATAAAAGATTGAGAAATAACTTTAGAGACAATGAATTGATTTATAATAGAGCATAAGTAAATGATCTTTTATACAATTCATAATTATCTATGAACCTAAAATCAAATGAAGGAGGGAGTTGTAAAAGGCTTTCTAAGTCTTTTATAAGGACTTTATAATTCACCTGAAAGTCATATTGCATTGTGGCTGAAGCCAGAGTGTGGAGTCAGGCTGCCTCTATGGAACCCTAGCTCACCACTCAAAGGCACTGTGACCTTAAGAGACATGCTGAATTTCTTTAATTGCTCAATTTCATCAGTTGTTCCTTGGGAATAATTATTAGTTCCTGTCTCCTGAAATGGTTGGGGAAAATTAAATGAATTAACACAGGCAAAAGCTCTTAGACTAATATCCAACACATAGTAAGTATTTTTTTTTTTTTTTTTTTGCGGTACTGAGGATTGAACTCGGGGGCATTCTACCTCTGAGCTACACCCCCAGCCCTATTTTTTATTCTTTATTTTGAAACCGAGTCTCACTAAGTTGCGGAGTGCCTCACTAGGTAGCTGAGGCTGGCTGCGAACCTGGATCCTCCGGTCTCAGCCTCCCGAATGCTGGGATTACAAGCGTGCGCCACCACGCCCGGCTTATAGTAAGTATTTAGTAGATGGTAGCTATTATAATTTTTTATTTTTATTTTATTATTATTATTTTGGAGTACTAGAGATTGAGCACAGGGGCACTCTATGTCAACATTCCACCTCCAGCCCTAATTATCTATCTATCTATCTATCTATCTATCTATCTATCTATCTGTCTATCTATCATCTATCTACTCTTCAGTACTGGGGATTGAACCCTGGGCATTCTACCTCCGAGCTACACTTCCCAGCCCTATTTTTTTTATTCTTTATTTTGAAACAGGGCCTCACTAAGTAGTTGAGGTTGGCCACAAACCTGCAATCCTCCTGTCTTAACCTCCCAAGTACTGGGCTTACAAGTGTGTGCCATCATGCCCTTCTTATTTTTTGTTTCTGCAATCCTCCTGTCTTAACCTCCCAAGTACTGGGCTTACAAGTGTGTGCCATCATGCCCTTCTTATTTTTTGTTTTGAAACAGAGTCTAATTAAGTGGCTAAGAGCCTCACTAAGTTGCCGAGGTTGGTCTTGAACCTGCAATCCTCCTGTCTCAGCCTCCCAAGTACTGGGATTATAGGCATATGTCACCATGCCCAGCTGCTATTAAATAAATAAAAAAGTAAAAAGCATATTGCTGCCCAATAGGCTGGAACTATACTTCTTTAGATGCTATGAAAAATTATTCATTTCCTTGGGCTCTTTTTCTCGAGTTGCCATGCACAACACATAATATTTTATTTTATTTATACTCCAGTCTGCTTCAAAAAGGATTTTAGGGAGCTTACAGGTGATCATAAATTACAACAAAGTAATATGAGTTTAAGGTGGAATGAAAGAAGAGAGAAAAACATGAGTGAGGCCAAAGTTGGGTTAGGAAGAAAGAATATATTACTAAAAATCAGGAGTATGTTAAGGTTTAAGATGAAATAATAAATCAAAAGAAGGTAGGCTAGAAATGTTATTTTAATTTTTCTTCCACCTTCTCTCCTTTCCTTTCTTTCTCAACATAATTTATTTGCTGTTTTAATTTTTAAACTTCTATTTTTATTCTCAGCATTAAATGATTCTATATTTGTGGATAAAGACTGATTTTCCATATTTTGGTTTGTGAAACTATATTTAAACATTATGAATAGGTGGACATTTTAGTGATGGAGATGAAGGAGCTTCGTATATATTAGGTATCTGTGTCCTCAAACTTTCACCAAAGTTTTTTTTTTTTTTTTTTTTTTTTTTTCTGCGGTACTGGAGATTGAACTCAGGGGCATTCTACCTCTGAGCTATACCCCCAGCTCTATTTTTTATTCTTTATTTTTTTTTCAACAATAGCATTAATAAAGGCAAGATACAAATAACTTCCAACACTGTAGAACATTGAAATTAAAAAAAATAACAGGCCAGATATGGTGGTTCACACTTGTAATCCCAGTACTTGGGAGGCTGAGACAGGAGGATTGCAAGTTTGAGGACAGCCTCAGCATATAGTGAGACTCTCAGCCACCTAACGAGATGCCGTTTCTTTCTTTCTTTTTTGCTGTACTGGGGATTGAACTCAGGGGCATTCTACTTCCGAGCTATATCCCTAGCTATTCTTTATTTTAAAACAGGGTCTCACTAAGTTGTGGAGTGCCTCACTAAGTAGCTGAGGCTGGCTGTGAACCCGCATCTTCCGGTCTCAGCCTCCCAAATGCCAAATGCTGGGATTACAAACGTGAGCCACCATGCCCGGCTCCAAAGTTGTTTTTTGATACCACAACTTCATGAAGTAATTAAATTTTATGAAATAATTAAATTTTTTGAACTTTCACCTAAGTTGTTTTTTGATATCACAGACTTATAAGGTAATTTAATTTCCCATTTTATCATTTTTTTTTTGGTGGAGGTCAGCGTCCTATAGTTGCAAGTAGTTAGACTCAAATCTGTCTTATTCCTGACTGCACCCATCAAAACAGGTACAACTATTTGAAGAAAGAATATATGCTTTTGCCCAAAGACATCAGAATAGCTCGAAAAGATCCTTTAAGGGCTCAGTTTCTGTTTTTATTGCCCCATTGAGAGAATAAGTGACATATGTAATTATGTGGCTGTGTTTACATGATTTGCCATTCCATTAGCAGAAGAGAAATTCAGGGGTGGTTGTAGAGTCTTAGCATGGACATGCAGTGCTATAGGAATCACTCAGAAGGTTCTAGAATCTGGTTCAAGTGTAACAAACAAACAGGTATAGGATAAGCTAATGGATGTTAAAACTCAGGAGTAAGTATGGTGGCATTAAAGTCCTGGACGTGGTGGTGCACACCTATAATCCCAGTACTTGGAAGGCTGAGAAAAGATGATCGCAGATTCGAGGCCAGCCTTAGCAACTTAGAGAGTTCAAAATAAAATAGGGCTAGAGGTGTACCTCAGAGGTAGAACCCCCCTGGGTTCAATCCCCAGAACCATATGCACAAAAAAAGCCTATGGTAGGTTCAGAGATTATTGGAAATATAGTTGGAGCCTATATTCCTATCTGAACACTAGGAAATGACTCCAACTGAAAGTATTACATTTTCTTTCCATGGGTGACTTAGATGCTAAAAGCACAATGAAGGAAAATTTAAAATTGAAATATCTCTAGCTGTTCTTTCCCATCATCCCACCAATAGAATAGAAGATCAGCATCAATTCATTATTGTTTAGGAACGGCTTGATTTAGCTTGTAAAACATAAGGTCTAATCATATTCACCATGCACAATTCTCTGAATATTCCATGAATGGGGGGGGGGGTGTACTGGAGATTGAACCCAGAGGCATTCTACCTCTGAGTGACACCTCCAGCCCTTTTTATCTTTTATTTTGAAACAGAGCCTTGCTAAGTTGCTGAGGCTGGTTTTGAACCTGTGATTCTCCTGTCTCAACTTCTCAAGTACTGAGAATGCAATCACATACCACCATGCCAGGCTTCCATGAATTTTTTAATGACTGTAACTATGTATATACCTTTGACCTTTCTTGATTGTTCTGTTTCTTCCTGATCCACTGCCCTGTCTTACTCATCCTTTAAGTCTTAGTTAAAAATAGAAAAAATTTTGGACATGGATTAAGCTTTTAATTCTGAATTTTTGGGGTTTGGCCAGGTAGGGGTCGACAAACAATGATCAAGTATAGCTCTGTGCCTGCTGTAAACAAAAGTCGGCTGGACTGCCACCACACTCACTGTTGATGCTCTGTCTATGACTGCTTTGTGCTGATTGGCAAAGCTGAATTGTCATGACAGGGTCTGTCTTGTCTGCAAATAACATACTTATACATATGTGTTCTCGTGTAACATATTTATACTTCACCCTTGACAAAAATGTTTGCCAACACTGATGGTAAAGAGGAAGAGACTTTCATTTTTTCATTTTTATTTATTAAAGGAGAAAGCCAAACCAAAAAAAAAAAGTACAGTAGGGGTGATATTTTCTTTTCTGTTATGAGTTTTCTCTTAAGGATGCAGCTCAAATGATATTTCCTTGGTGTGGACTTCTGTTATGGTCTGCCTCTCATGTCTTCTGTGGACATATTACGGTTTTCTGTATCGGTAGTTACTGCAATTGTATGGTTAATTATAATATATTTTCATTTCTGTCTCTTAGATAAGCCCATGAACTTTGTAATGAAAGACACTGTGCTCAGTCTTTTTTTAGGGTCAGACCAAGTTAACCCAGGGGCTTCAGTGATTTTACAGCATGAGTAAATATATTTCCTTATCTTTATAGTTTGCAAAGTATTTCATGATTACTTATTATCTTCTAATTATTGCTCAAGTATTAGCTAATATGAGGAAATGTCTCTGAACACCCTATGTAAAAAAGCAACTTATTAAACTCTAACCCCTCTATTATACTTTATTTTATTTTTTAAAATAAATTTTAGCCAGGTGCAGTGGTATACACCTGTCATCCCAGTACTTGGGAGGCTGAGACAGGAGGATCAGAGATTCAATGCCAGCCTCAGCAACTTAGTGAGACCCTGTTTCAAAATGAAACATAAAATAGGGCTATGGATAATAGCTCAGAGGCAGAATGCCACTGTGTTCAATCCCTAGTAACACACACACACACACACACACACACACACACACACACACACACCCTATTTTGTGTATTTAAGGTATTTTGCATGAGGTTGTGGGATACAGATGAATAGTAAAATGGTTTCTATAGTGATGCAAATTAGCATCTCTATCATCTCACAGAGTAACCCATTTTTTTGTGTGCCTGTGGCAAGAATAGCTAAAATTTCCTCGTTCAGCAGCAACCACTATGTTTTCTCCAGTTCTATATATTTGAATCTATTTACTTATTTTTTTGATTTCACATATAAATGATATTACACAATATTTTCTTTCTGTGTCTAGTTTATCCTTCCAGCCTAATGTCCTCCAGATTGAAGGGCATATGACAAATAGTGATCTCCTGTATTTTTTTTTTCCTCTAAGGCTGAATAATATTCCATTGTGTGTGTTGTGTGTGCAAAAATATCAGTTTCTTTATCCATTTGTCCCTTGATGGACACTTGGGCTGTTTCCTTATCTTGGTTGATTTGAATGATGCCATAGTGAGCATGGGAGTGTAGCTGTCTCTGCAAAGTGGTGGATTCATCCCCTTTGAGTACACGCCCAGAACCAGCATTGTTGGATCAAATGGCAGCTCTACTTCTAATGTCTTTAGGAAACTTCATACCATTTTCCATAAAGGTGGCACCAGCTGCATTCCCACTGACAGTGTACACAGGTCCACTGGGTTTAGGGTGCTTTTCTCCAGCATGTTATTTCTTGACTTTTTGATAATAGCCATCTTAATGAATGTTAGATCACATCACAGTGGTTTTATATTTATATTTACCTAATAATGTTAAGCACCTTTCATATATTTACTAGCCTTTTTTTTTTTTTTTTTTTTTTTTTTGCGGTACTGGGGGTTGAACCCAGGGGCATTCTACCTCGGAGCTACACCCCTAGCCCTATTTTGAATTCTTCAGTTTGAAACAGGGTCTCACTAAGTTGCGGAGGGTCTTACTAAGTATCTGAGGCTGGCCACGAACCTGGGATCCTCCTGTCTCAGCCTGCCAAGTACTGGGATTGTAGGTATGCACCACCACGCCCAGCTAAAATGGCACTTTAAACAAGCTTATGACTACTCAAATCTTAATCAATTAAGCTACAATAATTACACAACCAGTGCTTTATGTATATAATTTTATTTAATATTTTCCCAGATATTTCAGCTAGTGATCATCAGTTCAATTTTACAGCTGAAGGGTTGATGAGACAGAGATATATGAGCTATTCCTTCCAAAAGTTAATTACTCTTATTTTTTTTTCCAGAACTGGAGACTGAACCCAGGGGTATTCTACCTCCGAAGTATACCTCCAGCCTTTTTTTTTATTCTTTATTGCGAAACAGGATCTCACTAAGTTGCTGAGGGCCTCACTAAATAGCTGGGGCTGGCCGCAAACCTGCAATCCTCCTGTCTCAGCCTCCCAACTACTGGGATTACAAGCTTTTACTGGGCAATTTTACGTCTTCTTCGAGAAATGTCTATTCAGGTACTTTTCCCATTTTAAAATCAGGTTTTTCTGCTTTGCATTGTATGGGTTTTTTTATGAATTTTGAATGTTAATCCATATTAGATATATAGTTTGCAGTATTGTACATGTTGCAATCCATAGGTTGCTGTTTTGTTTTACTGCTTGCTTTCTTTGTTGTGTAGACGCTTTTTGGTTTGATTGTAGTTTCACTCATTCATCCTTGCTTTTCTTGCCCAAGTTTTTGGCGTAATATACAAATAAATCTTTGCCAAGGCCAGTGTTCAGGAGATTTCCCTCTACATTCTTTTCTAGGAGTTTTATAGTTTCAGGACTTATATTTAGGTCTTTAATTATTTTGAGTTGATTTTTGCATATGGTGCAAGACAAGGGCCCAATTTCACTTTTGCATGTGGATATATCTCCTTTATTCTTTTTATAGAACATATAACTAGTCAACACAGTAAATATTTATTCAGCTTCACTAAGATTTCAGCTTCCCATAGATAAATATTTAGTCTGTGCAATTCATTTTTACATTCTTAGTACCTAGACCATCACCTGGAACATAAGATTGGGAGAGCTATTTTTATCCTCATTTAATAGATATAAGGAGACCAATGTAGAAAAAGATTAAGTTGCTTATATACATACTGTTGTAATTGTTGAGCAAAAAATAGTTAACAATTGGGGGCAAGAAGAGATAAGAAATACAGAAGGAGAAGACAGAAGAAGCAGAATGATCTTATGAGGACCAAATGTGTTAGGTGGAGCAACTGGTAAGAGATGGAAAATTAAAGCCACCTACATCCTAATAGTGAGAGCAGTGATAAAATACTGCAATATTTTATCACACATCTAAGAAACTACTGAGTAAGAGATGCTTGTTTATGTATAATTACGAAGCAAAAATGGTTCAAATTAAATCATAGAATGCCACTGATTAGATGTGTCCTAATTTCGTAGTTGCTGAAATGGGAAAAAGAAGTTTGTCAGAGTCAATGAAGTTAATCTCCATCTCCACCCCCACCCAACCACAATTATTTATCAATTGCCTCCTGGTTTCACAACCACTCTAGGAGTCTGTAATCCTTATAACTATCTCTACTTTACAGAAAAGGAAATGGGGATTTACATCATCTAAAAAAGTTTTTAATGTGGAATTTAGAGTCCATGGTCTTGTAATGGGAATCCAACAACAAGATGCCTTCTTAGCATTGTGAACTTGCCATTGGTTTCTCTTAAAAATTACTTACATAAGTATTTGGTGATTGTCTCCATAAGACTTGTTTAAAAAATATAACCACACAATAGTATTATATAGAAAACTGCCAATGATTCCTTTATGTCACATCCTATTCAAATCTCAAATCCTTGATCTTAAAAAATTAAATAACTTTATTGAGATAAAACTTATATACCATAAAATTAATTCTTTGGAAATGTACAATTCAATGATTTTTAAGATCTATTCACAATTTTTTGCAATCATCACCACTATCTAATGCCAGAGAGTTTCTACAACCTCTAAAAGAACATCCCATATCTATTAGCAATCTCTTCTCATTGCCCATGAATTTCCAGTCCTGGACAACCATCTGCTGTATCTGCATCTATTTTTTCCTTTGTTTGTTTCTGTGGATTTACCTATTCTGGACATTTTTCTTTTCTTTTCTTTTTTGCAACATTGGGGTTTGAACCCAGGGGCATTCTACCTCCAAGCTACACACCCAGCCCTATTTTTTATTCTTTATTTAGAAACAGAGTAAGTCTCAGTAAGTTGCGGAGAGCCTCATTAAGTAGCTGAGGCTAGATGCGAACCTGGATCCTCTGGCCTCAGCTTCCCAAGTACTGGGATTACAAGTGTGCACTACCACGCTTGGCTGGACATTTTCTATAAATGAATTCATATGATATCTGCCCTTCTGTATCTGGCTAAATGGAAATTTAGCATGTTTTCGAATTTCATCTACATTATCCCATGTGTAAGTACTCTCTTTTCTGTGGCTGGAAATTGTTCCCTTGTACAGGTATACCACATTTGATTTCTCCACCCATCAGTTGATGGATATTGAAATGCCATTATGAATATTTGTGTGCAAGCTTCGTGCGGAGGTATGTTTCAATTCTCTTGGGTAGATGCATCTCAGTGGAACTGCTGGGTCCTATGGTGACTTCATGCTTAGCTTTCTGAAGAGCTGCCAGACTGCTTTCCACAGTGGCTACATCACTTTATGTTTTGAGCAGGAACCTATGGAAGTTCTGGTTTCTCCATGTACTTCTGGTTTCTCACCAGTACTTGTTAGTGTTTGTTTGCTTTTATTACAGCCACCCTCGAGGGTGTGGAGTAGTCTTATTGTAGTTTCCGTAGTTTTTTAAATGTTCTCTTCTAACTCTGCAAAATGTTTATAATTGACCCTTGTGACTGTGATTTCTGAAAATTTGGCAAGTTGTCTTTATAGCCTCATGTGTGCCCATCTGCTTCCACTCAATCCCCAGGGCTCAATCTGATGGATTTTAACCACACTCCTGTGAAGTAAGTTGATAGGAAAATCATCATCTCCAAGAGCCATAGCTGAGAGAGGCTGCCAGACCAAAGTAAATCATCCTATTCATAGTTCAGCACTTTATTACTGGGTCACTCTGCCCACAGATAAGGAATGGGAGAAATAAGAGACACAGCAGAGACTGGCTGAATTGTACACTCCATTAGAATATCTAGATCTCAGGCACAAGTTGCACCCACAGTATGTCGTTTTATGATTTGACCCATTCACTTTTAAAGCCAGGAAGGTGACAATAAAAAGACTCTGTATCATGTAAAATGACATGTTTTATTTTTCATATTTGTTCCCCAAAGAGGAGCATTGCAAAGAAATAGCATCTCTCTGAAAGCCAAAGCACTCCCATCATTTATGAGCTCTCCGTGGCGCTGGCAGAAAAGCAGATATTTCAGTTCTCAAAAATCAAGACACAATTTAACTTTTATCAGAGCCTTGTTATAAATCATGTGTGTACATGTGTATACAGATCTGTTTTATATTAGATACCTCAGCCATAAGAAGTTGTTGTGCGTTGCTCTTTGTCAATCAGCATAAGACTGTGGTGTTTATCTGGGGAGTTCTTTTTTGATATAACAATCAAAAGAAGCAAAAGAACGACAAAATACCACCCTGCCCACTCCCCCCAACCCCCTAAACTCTCTTTCTTCAAATGTCTATTTCATGATATATCTCTTTGATACCCACTCCCAGAAAAAAAAAAAAGAAACCAAAGGAAACTTTTTAGTTAAGACATGTAAATGTGTATTTTATTTTATCAAGAAGATGTTACTGAATATTTTTAATTTTTTTTCCAAATCATTCTGTTGTCATGTCTACATTTTAACTGATCTTCCAGCACTAAATTGACTATTTGTAGACTTCCTTGGAAACCCATTATATTAATTAACTCACTGCATATGTATTGAGCATCTACAATCTGTAAGGCACTGGGCAAGGCTATTCTCTTATTGGTCTAACTACTGCTAGCAATGAGAACTTCCTTGCTCTATGAAATGACCTGTTTCAAGTAACTATATCATTCAGTCCCTCATGTACTTCTAATCTTTGTTTAAAGTCTCTTCAAGCCAGGCATGGTGATGAATGCTTGTAATCCCAGTACTTGGGAGACTGAGACAGGAGGATTGCAGGCTACTTCATGAGGCCCTCCACAACTTAGTGAGGCACTGTTTCAAAAATAGTGCTGGAGGTGTATCCCAGAGGTAGAATGCCCCTGGGTTCAATCCCCAGTACTGAAAAAAAAAAAGACTCTTCAAAGTTGAAGGACACCTTTTCTAAAATTGAAAACATGCCTTCTACAACCCCAGTTTGGACCATCTCCTTCTCTGCCTACCTTGTTTATCTTAAAAATACCTATTTCTTTCTAATCTCTTATCTAATTATCTTGTTTCTTTCACTTATTATTTTCCCCACTATAATGTAAGATCTATGGAGACAATGATTTTTGTTTATTTTCTGCCTGCCTTCCCATATTTTCTCCAGGGTCTGAACAGTTTTATATACATACATGGTAGGTCTCCAGTAAATATTTATTAAATAAACTAATACATAAAAATGGCCACTTTTTGTTGGTCTTCACCATTTTTGACTCTCTGATGCCTTTTTTTTTTTTTTTAAAGGATACATTTATTAGCTTCTTCTAAAACTTTGAATCTGGAGAAATTCCCCATTTTGTTTTCCTTTCCTTGCAGCTTCTTCTTTTCTCATTCTATATGATTCCTTGTTTTCTGAGCTGCTTTCTGGTCTTCATCATGTTGATGGATCCCAGTGCTAAAGGCTCTCTTATGCTCCACTGTCTACAGGTCATTTCCACCTTGAGCATATACGATGGAATATATCTCAAAGAGGAAATTCCACTTCCCCAAATTTGCCGTGGATTGACAAGCTTCATCCTGGTTAATCTCATCACGAATACACAGATTCCGAATCTGCCAGTGTCAGCATTCCTGGTTTCTCTCCCAGATGATCTTAGGAATTCTAACTCTCAAATGTGTCCTGGCTGGAGCTTCTGCACCCGCTCACTGTCTGGACCCTAACCGGGCCTGCAGGCTGCCACCCCTACAGCTACTCTGGGGGCAAAGAGGCTTAGATTGTTCCAGGATAAGGTAAAATGGCTTGTGCAGCAGAATTTGTGGGGCAGAAGCATCCTTGGCCTAGCTACATCATTGACCCTATGATCAGATAAAAGCCCAACATAACCACTTGTTATGTTTGGCTGGATGCAGGCAGAGGCCAATCATCTCTGAAGTGGCTGGGAAAACAGAGCAGCAGTCCTAGGGTGGGGAGTGTCCTGAGTGGCAGCAAAGGCTCTGTGTGCAGCGGTGACCTGGCTGGGCCCCAGGTCCTCAGGCCTCCCAGAATTCTGTCATCAGATAGGGTCACTCTGTGACCATAAAGAAGTGACACCAAAGAAACAAACAAGACAAACTTCATAATCTTATCTAAGCACAGATGAAAACAAGGTCACCGTGCAAACCACAAAATACCTGATCCCTCCCCTTCCAGCTAATGAGTGATGGCTGCTTCTTTACTAATTAGAGTGACCTAAAGATGCCCAGTGGTAGAACTTCAGAAAGCATCCAATCCAGAGCAAAGCCTTGCTTCCTGCACCCTTCCCCAGGTCACCTGACACATGCCCAAATCCCATAGAAAGTCCTTCCTAACACTCTTATACTGAGGTGTTCATTACCATCGACCATGGTATGCACTCCATCCTTGCAAGGAATAAATGCAGCGTGTCTAGCTCCAGGTTTAAAACGTTGATTCTAGAGAAATTCCCCATTGGCCTTTGGCTGGACGACACGAACCCTGGTGTGAGAATTCTGCTCCATATTTGGTTGAGCCAATCGCGGCATTTCTTTTTGGCAGCATTCAATGCTGGGCAGGCAGAGATAAAGTGGGTAACTCAAATTCTGCTGTCACACAAATGTTTGAGGATATCTGAGTGTTGCAATGTTGAGAATCCTTGTTCTGAAGTGAATGTATGATTAGAGAAAAGACATCACTTGCTACCTCAGGTTCCCATGGACCATTGAAAGAAACTCGCAAGGTGTCACAACTTATGACTCTACAGAGTACATTCTGAAGTTGAAAAGAAGAAGCGCTAGCTGGCTTTCTCAGAATTTAGACTGATAGCCTGGCTTCTTTCATTCATTCCACAAATGTTTTCAGTGTGTGCACTGTGTTCTAAGCATTTTCCCAGATATTACAAATTTAGTAGCAAACCAAATATACAAGCTCCTTCCTCACTTTCTTGGATTTATATTATAATTGGGTATGAAAGACAATAAAAATGTATATGTGTTAAATAAAGAAAAAGATCATAAGGGAATAAATACTATGAAGCTTATTAAGTTAGAGAAGGTTAGAGAGTATCCTGACAGCTCCTAAACATTGACTGATATAAGAGAAGGCCTATCTAAGGAATTTAAGCAGCAATCTGAATATTGAAAAAGAGTCAGTCATGCGTAGTTGAGAGAGAGAGAGAGAGAGAGAGAGAGGGAGAGAGAGAGAGAGAGAGAAGCATCCTAGACAGAGTGAGCATCTCACAAAGGCTCTAAGAAAGTATGAGTTTTTTCCCCAGTTTACTTTGTGGAGGAATTCTAGTCCTAGATAAGGAGTAAGATATGGTATCGGTCCATTGAAAGTCTGAATGGCTTTCTACCTGCTATTAAATGAGTATCAACTGAGCCCTAGTTGGTTGAAATGATCCTTTGTACTGCTGGGTTTTGTCTCCAAGTTGTTTATTTCTGGATCATGGACTTGGATCCTAGGGTGGCTTTTCCTCTGGTTATGAGACTTCAGTAAATATTTACTAAAGGCTTCAGTAAATATTTTACTCCTCGTCCTCATGGTGATGTACTGAGTTCTCAAATATAGTGGTGTGTACCTTCTCTGCTCTCAAGCCTTCCAGCCACTGTTTCTTTGAGAAGTCTTCCTTGACATTAATGGATATGAAGTAAAGTTTCTTTCTTCCAAGAATAAAACAATATGTCATATATATATATATATATATATATATATATATATATATATATATACAAAAAATTGTATATACAGGTGTATCCTGATATCTCCAATTATGATGAAATGCTAAAATGCCATGGATGGTGTTTATGTTGATTGATTGATTGATTGATTGGTATTCTCTTGCATGAATGATAGTGGAGTCAGAATAATTTTTAGAGAAAATTATTATTATTAGAGAAAGAGGGCAGCAGAGGGGCCTAGGGAGGAGAGAGATATCTCTCCTAGCTATCCTTCCACCAGTGTCTTTCTTATATTGAGGGTTTTAACCAAAGCATTGTAAGAAATGATTAATCATAGGAAACAGCAAAGTAGTCATGGGATGAGTCAGGGAAAAACATCAAAGTAGTCACAGATGAATCAGAGAATGAAAGGGTAAAATTCTGTGAAATAAGAAAGTTGTCAGGGTCTCTGCTTATCAATAGGGTCCCTGCTTATCAGTTTCATTTGGTCCTTGGGTGGGCAGTTTGTGCCCCTTCGAAGCTGCACCGAGGTAACCTTAAAGCTGATAACTAAGAAGGCTCCCAACAATGAAATATTAAGATCAGGAATCAGGAATTGTCAGGATTCAGAATTATCTAGCACATTTACTCTCATGCAGGAGTTTGGTAAATGATTTTAAAAAACACTTGCCAAATAATCATAATTACTACCTGTTATGGTTTAGATATAGACTATCTTCAGGAAAGCTCATGTATTGGCAATACAAAATGTTCAGGGGTGAGATAGTCGAATCCTGAGGGTTCTACTCTCATCAGTGGATAAGCCCATTCATGGATTAAAGGGTTTATTGGGCAGATGTAGGGTGTGCTGGAGGAGGTAGGTCTCTGGTGGTATATAAATGTCCCTCAGCCCCTCACTGTGAGTACTCTCTCTGCATCTTGCCTTCATGCTCTGAGCTCCACAGATGTCACCCAGCTTAACCTGGTCTGGAACCTCTGAAGCCTCCAGAACTGTGAAAAAGCAAATCTCCCTTCCTCTAAGTTGTGGTCATTAGGTATTTTGGGTCATAGCAGTGAGAATGCCGACTGAAGCACTTCCACTTATTAAGTCCTTACTATATTATCTGTGCTGTTCTACCCATGTTAAGTATCATTTAATCTTCCCAATCTTTGGCAGTAAGTACTATTTTTATCTCTCTCTGTCTTTTTTTTTTTTTTGTACTAGGATTTGAACCCAGGAGCATTCTACCTCTAGTTACACCCCCAGCCTTTTTTTATTTTGAAACAGGGTCTTGCTAAGTTGCTGAGGTTGGCCTTGAGCCTTTGATTCTCCTTTCTCAGCTTCCCAAGTACTGGAATTACATGTGTATACCACTGAGCCCAGCTGTTTTTATCATTTTTATTTACAGATGAGGAAACAGAGGCATAGAATGATAGAGCTATCAGTCCAAAATCAAGCAGCTGGTGAGTGGTAAGAGCCATATTCAGATTTGGGTTCTCTTCCTCCAATCCTATGCCTGGAATCTTTCATCTAAAGCATCGTGCCTTCCAGTGCTGCCTAGCAGAGCTTTCCGTGACACGGAAAGGTTCCGTACAGATGCTCTTGAGTCTGGGTGTGCACTGGTCCCCACTTCTGAGACAGGATTCTCTCAGTAAGGATGAATGAGCCTGTGGGGAATGGCCCTGTCTACCCCACTGTTATTTAAGTTGCAATGTGCTCATCTGAGCTAAATGGGTGAATAAGCACATCTCTTTACAAAGTTGTGGGTACTTAAAGGAATTGTACCTATAAATCTCTGAGCATAATGCCTAATGCATAATAAAGTACGTATCATATTTTAAAAAGATACAGCTGGGTGCACGCTTGTAATCCCAGTAACTTGGGAGGCTGAGACAGGAGGATCCAGGTTTGTGGCCAGCCTCAGCTACTTAGTAAGGCACTCTGCAACTTAGTGAGACCCTGTTTCAAAATAAAGAATAAAAAATAGGACTGATAGGACTGGGACTGTAGCTTGGAGGTAGAATGCCCCATGCCCGTGAGTTCAATCCCCAGTACTGAAAAAAAAAAAAAAAAAAAAAAGGATGCAATAATCAAAAAGAGGAAAATTGGAGAACACTTCTAGTTTTCATTTCATGTTTTCCTTAAGTGCTAGAATTTAGAAAAAGATTAATCTAAAAATAGCTAAGAGTTTCTGTCTAGATTTAGATATCCCTTGTGGAAATTGTAAATGAAATACACACACACACACACACACACACACACACACACACACACACACAAGATTGAACCGAGGAGCAATCTTCCTCTGAGCTATACCTGTAGCCCTTTTGTACTTTTTATTTTGAAATGGTCTTGCTGAGTTGCTGAGGCTGGCCTCGAACCTGAGGTCCTTCTGTCTCCTCTCCTAAGTACTGGGATTACAGGTGTTCACCACCAGCCCTGGTAAATGAAACATTGTTTTTGAAGACAAGTTGTGAGTTTCACATTCTGTAGGCAACCTAAGTTTGCTTCTGGCTCCACGTTTTTCCCTCCTGTTGTCCCCATTGCTCAGGGTGGCTCACTCTCCTTCCTGTCTTTCCAAATATTACCCATTTCAAGTCCCCAAATTAATCTTCCTACCACCAATCTGGCTCATTGGAATCCTCTACCATAGTGCTATTTAAAATATTTAAGTGTAGTAACAAAGGAACCTAAAAATACAGCAGTTGAAATCAGACAGAATTATTGTAACGGCAGGCACTCCATGCTAGCAAGGAGCTTCACCATTCTCAATACATGTCCAAAGTGGCTCCTCTAACTTACTAAGTTGCCCAAGCTGGCCTCGAACTTGTGATCCTCTTGCCCCAGCCTCCTGAATATTTGGGATTACAGGTATATCCCACCATGCCTGGCTAATAAGTTATTTTAACAAAGACAACATGGCAGACAGAACCAAGGCCCCTAAAGGCATCCACATGCTAATTCCTGTGAGTGTGGGACCTAATACTGCATGTGATACAGGTTTGAGAGGTGAAGACTAGCCTTCTCACTTGGATGGATCCCGCGTACTTACAGGGTCCTCATGAGAGCGAGGCCAGAGCTGCAGAGTCAGAGTGAAGGGTTAGAGGCTGGAAGCAGAGCCGGGGGTGTGGACAGCTCCTAGAAGGAAAAGGCAAGGAAGCAGATCCTCCCCTGGAACCTCCACAAGGAGCTCCATCCTGCCTGCTCAGAGTTGAGAAATACACTTTCTTGTGTATATTTAACATTTACATGAAGTTATGGGACATAAATAGATAACAAAATGGTTACTATAGTGAAACAAAGAAACACATCTACATCCTCACATAGTTACTTTGTTGTGAGCAAAGCAGCTAAAATCTACTTATGTAACCTGCCTTCTCATTTTATATATTTTTTATTTTTTTGTGGTACTGGGGATGGAACCCAGGGGCATTCAACCTCCAAGCTATACCCCCAGTCCTATTTTTTATTCTTTATTTTGAAATAGGGTCTCACTAAGTTGCAGAGCTGAGGCTGGCAGCAAATCCGGATCCTCCGATCTCAGCCGCCCAAGTACTGGGATTACAAGTGTGTGCCACCACACCTGACTTCATTTTAGACTGTGTGTGTGTGTGTGTGTGTGTGTGTGTGTGTGTGTGTGTGTGTGTTACTGGGGATGGAACCTAGGGGGCATTCTATCTCTGAACTATACTTGCAGCCCTATTTTATTTTTTATTTTGAACAAGGTCTCACTAAGTTGTGGAGGGCATCACTAAGTTGTTGAGGCTGGCCATGAACCTTCAATCTTCCAGTCTCAGTCTCCCAACTGGGATTACAAGTGTGCACCACCATAGGGGGCTCATTTTAGCCTTGTGATCTCTCTAATTGTGAGAGAATAAATCTGTGTTGTTTTAAGCTACAAAATATATGGTAATTTATTATAGTGGTGACAGGAAATGAATACATTGCAATTTATTAGATCCCATTTTACAAATCAGAAGAGTAACAGGTGTCACTCAATGCGATAAAGCAAAGATATAAAGAACCCTTCTCCCCCTTTCTACTTCTCCTGGAGCAACACCCCCAAGAAGAACCAATGGGAACCTGGTGTTTATCTGTTCACATCCCTTTCTTGCTGAATGAACAGTTTTATACATGTAAATATAAAAAACAAAGACTGAGAATTTTATAGAATTTTTGTTGTTTTGCAAAATGGCCTCCTTTTCTCATGTAACAGTGTCACAGATATTCCAGACCGATTTATATAGATCATTCTACTTCCAAGCTATACCCCTAGCCACTTTGTCTTATTTTTTATTTGGAAACGGGGTCTCACTAAATTGATTAGGCTGGCTTCAAACCTGTGATCCTACTGTCTCTGTCTCCCAAGTACTGGGATTACAGATGTGCACCGCCACGCCTGGCTGGTTTTTTATTACTGTAAACAACACTACTGTCAGCATCTTAGGATCTTGATATGGACCGCTTATGGCTAATCTCTATAGGATCCATTTTAAAAGCGGGATTTCTGGATCCAGAAGAATGTGCTTTTTAGTCAGTGTTGCCGTAATTCTTTCTAAAAGACTGCGGTAATGCAGTTCCCTGGGGGGAAAGCCTGAACATGCTCATGGTCTAGCATCCTGACCATCTGCGGCTGCTTTACTTTTTAAAATCTTTGTTCAGTCTGTTGGAAATAAAATGTTCCTTTTGTCTTTCTGTGAAAGTGATTTAGACTACTAAAGAGATAGTCATCTTTTTGGATTTTCTCTTAAAAAAAAATACAAGTTCCGGGAGCCCTCCCCCAGAAACTTGAGGAGGAGGTGCTGTCTGGGCCTTTGGGAACTGATGTGAAGCTGTCTCCACGATTCTGATGCTCCCTCTCTTCCTCGAGTGGAAGGAGGGGTGCTGGGGAATTTCAAGCCCAGGTTTGCAAGTGAGGCAAAGAGAGTCTGACATTAGCTACCTTTGTGGACAAGTTCTTCCAAACAACTGCCCCAAAACACCAAGCAGGAAGCAATGCTGACATCCTCTCTCCAGCTCCGACTCTCACTTCCTGGGCACACTCTACAACTGCTGGGAAGTCGCCTGAGTTTCTTCACTGAGCAGCTTATTTATGGGTACATGAAGCATCTGTGTCCAGGTAAAAAAGATAGAGAGGGGCTGTGTTTAGTAAGCTGGATAATTGGAAGAAACAAGAAGAAGAAGAAGAAGAAGAAGAAGAAGAAGAAGAAGAAGAAGAAGAAGAAGAAGAAGAAGAAGAAGAAGAAGGAGAAGAAGAAGAAGAAGAAGAAGAAGAAGAAAAAGAAGAAATAATTTCCTAAGCATTTAAAGATAGCCCCAAAGTATTTGCATTGTAGCTACTTTCAATTATTTCTACTCATCCTGCGATGATCAACCATTCTGGTTTGCCCAAGACTATGCCAGTTTTAGCATGAAAAATGTCATCCCCCAGGAAACCCCTGGGCTCTGGGCAAATTGAGATAGTTCGACCCCTACCTGGTACTGCCGATGTCATTTCTCTGCCTGTCCTTGAGCATGTGTACAATCTGACGTCATGAGAGAACACCTTAGTAAGATTGCACAAAAAGCCACGGAGTGCCCCTTTCTCTATGCATGCCACTTTGAAATGTGATTGGGAGTACTGCCCAAAAGAACTGGAATTTTCTGTCTGAAACTGAATTTCTGAAAAATACCTAGAATGATATATAAACATAATCCATATAAAGCCTAGGCACCTAATGGTGCAGTTGATTAAAGAGTGACATTCAAATATCCAATGGTTAAACCAGTGGATAAATAGATAAGGATAAAACCATAAAAATACCTAAAATCTTTTCTGAAATTTCCTGAAAAAACACCCAAGGGGAATTACATTAATATACACAGCAGAGCACCTTATAAAATCCTCTGCCCTACATATGCCAACTGCTTCGAATCTTTCTTTCCTTTATTTTAAGATTTCCAGTCTTGCCAGGTATGATGGTGCACACTTGTAATCCCAGTACATGGGAGGCTAAGACAAATGTGACCCTACTTCAAAATAAAAATTAAGCTGGGTATAGTGGCACACGCTTGAAATTTCATTACTTGGGAGGCTGAGACAGGAGGATTGCAGGTTCAAAGCTGGTCGTGGCAACTTAGCAAGACTCTCAGCAACCTAGTGAGAGACCCTGTTTCCAAACAACAAATAAAATCAGGCTAGGGGTATAGCTTGGAGATGGAATGTCTCTGGGTTCAATCGCCAATATAAATAAATAAATAAATAAATAAATAAATAAATAAATAAATAAATAAATAAATAAATATTAAAATAGACCTGGGGCTGTAGCTAAGAAGTAGAATGCTCCCAGTTTTAATCCCCAGTACAAAAATAAATAAATAAAAATTTACAGTCTTTTTTTTAATCTTTTCACACTATGTCCATGCTCCTGCTGTTTGGATTTGTTTTTTTCCCCTTCTTTCTAGAGTGACTCCTTGCATTTTCTGGTATAAGTTAGCAAGCAGGTAAGCACGTCTGTACTTTTTAACTTGTTCATTTATGTGTGGCTGCATTTCAACTGGCATCAGGAACAGAACTGGAAAGATGGTAATTTTTGCAGTTCTGTGGATTGAACCCAGGGGCATTCTGTCTCTGAGCTACATTTCCAGCCCTATTTCTTAATTCTGTGTGTGTGTGTGTGTGTGTGTGTGTGTGTGTGTGTTACTGGGGATTGAACTCAGGGGCATTCTACCTCTGAGCTATACCCCAAGCCCTATTTTTTATTTTGAAACAGGGTCTCACTAAGTTGCAGAGGGCCTCACTAAGTAGCTGAGGCTGACTATGAACCTGCGATCCTCCTGTCTCAGCCTCCCTAGTACTGAGATTACAAGTATGTACTACCACACCAGGTTGCATAATCCTTTTAGAAATGGGGGTGAGGAGGGCAGAAGCCATGGAAAGTCGGGGAATAGTGACATAATAACTCCTGGGGATGGAAGCCTGGGTCTCACACATGCTATGCAAGTGCTCTACCACTGAGCTACACTCCCAGCCCTAATAGCCTTTCTGCTTGTGTCTCACAAGAATCAGTGACAAATAAAGACATAAGTTGAATTTAAATAAAGTGGCTTAAAAGGTGATGGGAAGTTGATTTTAAAACTTTCTGAAAAAATAATAATTTAGAGCTAAAATTTTAGATGGTCTCAGTTGAACAAGAGGATTGTTTGGGGTGGGAGGTAAGATGGGGCACTCTTGGGGGAGGAGCCATAGAGATTTTTGTTGTTTTTGTTTGAGGTACTGGGGATTGAACTCAGGGGCACTCCACCTCCGAGCTACACCCCCAGCCCTGTTTTTTATTCTTTATTTTGAAGCAGGGTCTCACTAAGTTGTGGAGGGCCTCATTAAATAGCTGAGGCTGGCCTCGGACCCAGATCCTCCGGTCTCAGCCTCCCAAATGCTGGGATTACAAGCATGCACCACCACGTCTGGCAGCCATAGAGTTTTGAAGGCTGGGGGTGCAGTGCTGTGGTAGAGGGCTTGCCTGGCAAGAACAAGGCAGCATTGCAAGGAAAAATACTAGAGGAACAGAGTGTAATGGATATAATTACTAATCCACTAGGTAGGAAAAATCTAGAATTCAATCCAATAAAAGAATATACTTCTTTTCTTTTTCCCTTCCCTCCCTCCCCCCCTGCAATACTAGGAATTGAACCCAGGAGCACTCTACCACTGAGCAACATCCCCAAGCCATTTGTTTGTTTGTTTGTTTGTTTGTTTTTGAGATGGAGTCTTGCTAAGTTGCCCAGGCTGGCCTCAAACTTGTTATCCTCCTTCCTCAGCCTCTGGATTATAGGTATGCACCATCACACCTGGCAAAACACTATATTTCAATTGGAATTGATATAGGATAGAAGAAATAAGTAGGTGGAAATGACCACCAGAAACCACCTGGAGACTACTGGACTGAGGTCAGTCTCACGTACCTCCTCCTGCCCACCCCTCATGAAAATCCCTATAAAAGAAGAGCCCTAAACCCCAAAGGCATCTCTCTCCCTCTTGAGGGTGCCTCCCTACATGTTCCCTTGAATGTATATTTCCAATTTTCTTAAATAAACCTCTATGTTTCTCATTGTCGCGTGCTGAAATTCTTTTCCTTCACATAAACCAAGGACCCCCAACAATACTGAGTTGAGGAATCAGCACTTCCCCCAAGACAGAATAACTTTAATTTTATAAATCGGTTTGGAATGAATTGGCATCTTCATATCATTCAGGCTTTTTTTTTTTTTTTTTTTTGTGGTACTGGGGATTGAACTCGGGGCATTCTACCTCCGAGCTACACCCCCAGCCCTATTTTTTATTCTTTATTTTGAAACCAGGTCTCACTAAGTTGTGGAGTGCCTCACTAGGTAGCTGAGGCTGGCCTCGAACCTGGATCCTCCGGTCTCTGCCTCCCAAATGCTGGGATTACAGGTGTGCGCCACCACGCCCCGCTCCATTCAGGCCTTTATACAGGCAAATCTTTTTAAATCTTTGAACCAAGACTTGCTGTTTCCTTCTTATAATTGCTGCACATTTTCTTTTAGGTATGTTATTATAATTATGAGCATGTTAATCTTAGTTTCTGATATATTTATATATATATATATCTCTGTGTGTGTGTGTGTGTGTGTGTGTGTGTGTGTGATAGTGAGGATTGAATCCAGAAGCATTCTGCCTCTGATCTGCATCCCTAGCCCTTTTTATTTGTTTGTTTGTTTATTTATTTATTTAAGTAATTTTTTTTGGTGGTACTGGGAATCGAACTCAGGGGCATTCTACCTCTGAGCTATACCCTGAGCCCCATTTTTTATTTTTTATTTTGAAACAGGGTCTCACTAAGTTGCAGAGAGCCTCATTAAGTTGCTGAGGCTGGTCTTGATCTGCAATCCTCCTGTCTCAGTCTCCCAAGTACTGAGATCATAGGTTTGCACCACCGTGCCCAGCTAGTTTCTTATATTTTTAACATTTATGTTTATTTAACATAGCAGTTGAGTTGTATATTTATCCACCATATCACTGAAAAATTTTAATGATTATAAAAAATTTTCATGGACTTTCTAAAAAATACAAGGAATGACAATTTTCCTTGATATTCCTCTCAATATCTATGCTGCTTACTTCTATTTCATATATGCTGATTTGGACTGAGTATCTTAAAAAGTATTTAATATTTGTGATGGGTTATCCTTTTATTTTTGAATTTTAGTGGAAATGCTTTTGGTATTTCACCATCAAACATGAGATGTCTCTTGGATAAAAGGTATTATTTCAAATTAAGAAATTATCTCCTTTTGGTCAAAAATTTTAAGAATTTAAAAAAATTAATCAGAATTGTATGTTCAATTTTATTCTTTTAAAGCAACTAAAATAGATTTGAAATAGTATTTTCAACATAACAAACTGCCCAGTTAGATTAAAGAGCTTTTATAAGTGGTATGCTGTGTAATTTCTCCACAACATGTAGAAAATTTATAATAAAAAGCAGTGTGCAAATACAACAGGAAGTTTGCCTCCCTACTCTTTCTCTTCATTTGTGCTTAATAACTCAAATTCATGCTTTTTAATATTATGCTCATTCAATTATTTTTTGAGTTTCTGTCACAAATATTTTTTCCCTGTATGTTACAATGCATCAAATTTGATTAATGCAAAAAGCTCTGACAGACATTTTAGTGTGCTGATTTGTACCTCTTAATGTTTGAAATTTATATAGTTAGCTGACAGCCTGGCTATGGCAATAAAATACTGAGAAGTACAAATACAAGCTTGTTCTTAGTTAACATATGCTTTCTGTATCAGCACCATAAAATTCTGCATTTGCAAATTGTGTTTATATGATGTTTTATAGGAAGGAACAACTTGTTGGAATATGGATTTTTCTCATTTTAAAAGTAACAACTAATGACCTAGTTTTCTGTAGCACAATACACAAAACTAGCTTTATTATATGAAAATAAGAAAGTTTAGGGGGAAAGAGACAGAAAGGGAAATGGACCAAAACATATCCCCTCTCCCCCAACACTCATCTCAGCCTCGATCTCTGATCCTCCAGGAAGCCTCCCTGACACACTGGATCAAGTGCTTCTCTGACGCCTTTCCAGAACTTTCTCCTTCCTCTTTCCCCTGTACAGTTGTGCGTGGCTATTTTTCTGCCCCTTACATCATCAGCTCCATTATGCTTATTCTCTGTTGTCTATCTGTTTCTCAGTAAACATCTGTATGATAAATGGACACGTGGGTGGAAGTAGGCATGTATGGATGGAATGCTAGGAGCTCAAGATCTGTGTTCTTATTTTCCAAATTTCCCTTAACATGCATAGTTTATAATGGTTAAACTGTTTCTGGCATAAAGATGAACATGCAAATGGTGAAAGCCAGAAAAACAGAACATCTTGGGAACTTTCCTTTTTCTTTCTACAATGCAAGTAGTGCCCCGTGGCAGCGGCAGGAGTGGAGTATCTGGAGTATTTCCAGCTCTCTGCTCAGGGGGGCTGCACTTCCTGGCCCTCTTGTTGTGGGGTAGGATAAAGTCATGCCACTTGTTCTTATGAGAGAATTAAGAAGTAACATATGTCATTCCAGAGCCTGCCCTCTGTTAACCATGGTGGCCAGAATAATCCAGATAGGGGCCACTCTGTCATCCAGGTGTCAATGTGATAACCACGTGAAGCAGAGCTTCCTGCCAGCTGGAGATGGGGATGCGATATGAGTGGGCAATTAACCTTTGTAATGTGAAGTCACAGATGTGGGGATTACTTGTTATTGAATTATAACTTAGCTCATCCTGATTGATACTCTGGAATAAAATTTGCTTCATTATGCCTTAAACATTGCGCTATAGAAACTTGGAAACCAAGCCAGGCACAATGGCATACACTTGTAATCCTCCAGCTCCCTAGAAGTCTGAGGCAGGAGGATCACAAGTTTGATGGCAGCCTTGGCAATTGAGTGAGACCCTGTTTCACAATAAAACAAAAAAGAGCTGGGGATGTAGTTCAGTGATAGAGTACTTGCTTAGGCGTGCACAAGGCTCTGGGTTTAATTCCTAGTACCAGGGAGATAAAGGAAGAAGAAAAAGAAAAAAACTTATAAACTAAGCATACAAAAATTAACCATCGCTCTAAAGATAGAGTAAAATTTAAATGTTGAATAATTAGGAGAGGAAATATCTCCACCTTGATGTCAAAGTACAAGCTGGAAGATTCTATGGGCCTATCTCCTCTGGCTTTTCTTTGACTCACTCAGTTATTTTACTTCATGGGTTAGTAATTGGGTGCAGTTCTTGACTTGATATTTGGAGCCTTTGGTACATTTTCTATTCACATCCAAGGGTTACAATGTGAACAAAAAAAGATAGAATGTGGCCAACCATATTACTTCAGGATTTTTTTTTTTTTTTTAGCCCTAAATGATTACTTCAGGGGGTTTTTTGGTAGCCCTAAACACCGGTAGCTAAATTGATGCTTATCACTTTCTGAAGTGCAGGCAATAAAAACAGGAGTTATAAATGTCAGTTTTGATGTGTGTTTTAGTGCCTTTGACCATCCCCAGTAGTGGAAACAAACAAGCCATTAATATGGAAGTTCCTGGCATTACCCAGGGCCTGGCCAGGACTGTGTTTGTTGTAGCTTTTCTTTTTCTTTTTCTCTTTTTGGTTCTATCCATTGAATCCAGGAACATTCTCCCTTTAATCTAGACCTTCAGCCCTTTTTATTTTTTATTTTGAAACAGAGTCTCACTAAGTTGTCAAGGCTGGGCTTGAACCATTGATTCTCCTGTCTCAGCTTCCCAAGTACACCTGCCTGACTTAGTTGTAGTTTTTCAAAAACCTATAGGGTGAAAATATTATAAATTTAGATTTTGTGATGGTTGTACAACTCAGATATGCTAAGAACCATCGAACAATACACTTTATTTTTATTTTATTTTTTGCGATACTGGAGATGGAACCCAGGGGTATTCTACCTCTGAGCTACACCCCCAGCATTATTTTTTATTCTTTACTTTGAAACAGGGTCTCACAAGTTGCTGAGGCTGGCTGTGAACCTGTAATCCTCCTGTCTCAGTCTCCCAAGTACTGGGATTACAAGGGTGTGCCACCACGCCCTGCTGAACGATATACTTCAAATGAGTGAACTTTATAGTATATAAATTATATCACAATGAAACTGTTGAAATCAATTTATGTTTTCATCACCCCAAAAGGAACTTTGTACCCAGTAGCAGTCACTTCCCACACCACCACATCTAGCTCTAGAAACCACCAATTTACCATCTATCTCTCTAGATTTACCTATTCTATACATTTCAAATAAATGGGATCATACAATTAAAAAAAATCTATGGGGTGAGAAGCAAAGATCATTGAAAAAATGCCAGGGGTAGAGTCCAAAGAGTTGGATCTGGGCATCAGCTCTGTCACTCTGTGAATTACACTACTGTATATGAGCAGCTTTGAGAGCTTGGGAAAATCTCTTCACCTATTTTTTATCTATTAAATACCAGATAATGAGAATTCTTGCAAAAAGTGCTCAAGATGTATATAAGAACTCAGAGCTATTTAGCTCAAAAGGATGAAGTTCTTCACTCCACTGAGTACGCACCTGCCCCAAAATGACAGAATTGTAGGTGCATCCAGAGGTCTCATTGCTAAATTATGACCCCCAAAATCCCAAAGACTGAGTATCAAATAAAGGTCATTTTTGGTGTTGGTTCAAGGATAGCTCAAGAATAAATGGCAATGGTCCATCACTCGAGTGGATTCCCCACGGGTTTTCACAGCTATGCCTTGGGTCACGTGCTCTGGCACCTTCCGTTACTCTGTGCAACTTGGGCAAATCCTCATCAGCTCCTTTGGTCACTGAGGAGAAGTGGCCCACAGTCTCCCTGTTTTGAGCACCTGTGAGTAAGGAGGAGCCTGGCTCCCCAGAGAAGCATTTCCATAGCATGACATTGATGTTTCAGCTAGAACGTCTGACTACCTAACAGCTCTATGTTTAGGAACTCATCTGTCAACTCTTCTCAAATTCAAACAGAGAACTGAGGCAATAAGTAGTGTTGCCTTAAGTTTGGAGCAGAAATCATTCTGAGGAATGGATTTGGAATTTGCATCTTGGTCTAGGCTCCAACTAAATAATCCTTGAGCACAGGAGATGGAGTGTGAGTATTGAGTACATATTTCACATTGTCATTATTTAGTACTTAGAGACAATTCAAGAGATTAGCTGAGAAAAAGAACTATAGGAAAGAGCTCTACAGTTTGCTCTGCCCTCCCACAGACCACCTTCGCTCGAGTCTTCATAGAATTGAAAACAAACAAAATTCTCCAAGAAATTTGGTTGATCTTTTAAATTTTTTTCACCTAACAATTCAAATGTATCTCAGAAGGGGATTCCTTTTAGGCTTCTTTCATGTGGGTGGGTCAAGATAAGGAAAATGCAACTGGGAATTCTCAAAGTCCTTAGACATAGAAGTCTAGTGTGAAAATTTGAGTTTGTGGGCCAGAGATGTAGCTCAGTGGAACAGAGCTGGTTTGGTGAGTGTAAGACCCTGGGTTCCATTCCTGGCATTGCAAACAACAACAACAGCAGCAACAACAACACACCACTACTTCCTTCACCTCTGTCTTTGAGATCCTCAATCAAGGGGATATTTCCCTCCCACATTTATTGAGAACTTACTATTTGCCATGTACTTTGCATTTGCCATCATATTTAAGACTCAAATAGCTCTGTGAGATAGATACTTTATCCTCAATTTGCTGACAAGAAAAATGTGGCTTGGAGAGATTCAGTAATGGCATCAGCTCACTGATACACAGCAGGCTACGCACAGACTCTGGGTGGTCACTCTTGATTTGCAGTTCCCATGTCTCAGTGGCAGTGGTAGGCAGGTTCAGAAATCCTAAAAGTGGTACTGAGTATTGAGGAAAAGGTATGTTGGGAGTTCTAAGAAGGTGGTAGGATAAGAAAAGTTGAAGATGGTTTGAAATATTTCTGTACCCATTTGTATACTGGGATAGAAACTGTCTTTTCCAGAAACATGGAACTATCCACCAATGAGGAAATGAAGGCTGGTGATTCCTACCTCAGAATCCTATGTAACCTTTAAAAAGTCAAAAGAGGAAGTTGTGGGGTCTGTGTGGTGCTCAGTAGTTACTTAGACTCTTACCTCTTCTGAAAATTGGGGGAAGCCAGGCGTGGTGGCACACGCTTGTAATCCCAGCATTCGGGAGGCTGAGACTGCAGGATCCGGGTTCACGGCCAGCCTCAGCTACCAAGTGAGGCACTCCGCAACTTAGTGAGACTCGGTTTCAAAATAAAGAATAAAAAATAGGGCTGGGGGTATAGCTCAGAGGTAGAACGCCCCTGAGTTCAATCCCCAGTACTGCAAAAAAAAAAAAAAAAAAAAAAAAGAAAATTGGGGGAAACAATAGTACCTATTTTATATGAATGTTTTGCAAAGTAATACAATAATTCATGTAAAATGCTTAGAAAGGTGCCCAGCACATGGTACTCAGTAGATATTGGCTTTTAGTATCTACAAATACTGACATGAAAATATGCCCAGGATATTTTTTATGTCATGTGACTAGAGGAGATAATGAGATGTGCAAATCAACAGCTGGTGTGATTCCAGGGTTGTAAATATGTGTGTATGCATGGGAAAAATCTGCAAGCATACACATCGTGATGTTAGCCACGTTAACCTCTGTGCTCATCACATTTTGTTAAAAATGTGATTTGAACTGGGCATGGTGGGACAAGCTTGTAATCCCAGTATTTGGGAGGCTGAGACAGGATGATCACAGGCCAGCCTCAGGTACTTAGTGAAGCTCTCCGCAACTTAGTGAGATCCTGTTTCAAAATAAAGAATAAAAAATAGGGCTGGGGGTGTAGCTTGGGGTTAGAATGCCCCTGGGTTCAATCTCCAGTACTGAAAACAAAACAAAACCAAAAAACCTATGTGATTCCAATACCAAAAAAAAAAAAAAAAAAAAAAAAAATTGTTTCTAGAACCCGAAACACAAAAATAAATAGCCCCAAGGTAAAAACATGCCAAGACTCTAGGTTCTTCCTTGTTTTCTGATTCCAAGGCAAATGAGTGAGAGGAAGATGATAAGGGCTGAGTCTTGGTTCTGTTATCCTGGCTGAGTCATTTAACCTGGGTTGACTTGCAGGATTATTATAAGAAGCATAACAAGCAAGCATTTGAAGGCATGCACATCCTCCAAGGAATTATTGTCATTTGGCCTCTTTTGCAGTCTTTAGAAGGAGCATTTTATCCCCAGGGATCAGAACTGTGACAGCTAGAATTTTATAAATAATAACAGTAATAATAACAATGAAAAATATTGTACAAGCCCCAGTGGTGCTTTCCTATCTGCAACTGTATGTGTAAGGAACTCAGTGTTCCTCCAATCTCTAGCTGCCAGTTGCTGAGATGGCTACAGGACAGTTAAGTGCCCAACGTCCATGGCCTCTGTACATGGAAGCAAACCATAGATTCTCCGATCCCCAATTACATGTTCCAGAACTTTCTCTGCATCTTTTGTATGATACATAATATTAAGCATATAATTCACCACAATAACTCATGGTATACTCACTCACTTTGGAAGTAATAGGAATATAGAGAAAGAGGTGAGCAAGAAAACTGTCTCTCATATCTTTTTCAGTAGAGGCTTTTCTTGAAGTCTCTGTTGATTAAAAAAAAATTACTGCCCCAAAGCATCTCAAATAAAAATAAATCTAACTTTATAAGCAAACATAAATATTACAATGAAAAACTAAGTGAAAGGGTATACAGAAGGGCAAAAGAGGGTTGTTAGTTCTTTGGAGATTTTTAATCAAAATGGTTGAAGCCTTAGGCTTCCTGATCTCGTCATGACTATTTTACTCAACTTGTAGATGCAAAAATTAATGTAATTACAACAGGTATTTTACTTAAAATTTGACCATATCAATAAATTTATCTATCTTAAACATGTTAGACTAAAAGCTGACTGCCCTCTGGTGGGCTGTTTCTAAAATATTTAGCACCTCTAACTAGATTGCTTTATAAAATATTTCACAGTACCGTGAAATTATTTTATAATTTCATGTAAATAACATGGGGAAACTTAAAAAGCTTCAATAGTAGCCGGGCATGGTGGTGCATGCTTGTAATCCCAGCATTTGGGAGGCTGAGACCGGAGGATCTAGGTTCGCAGCCAGCCTCAGCTACCTAGTGAGGTACTCTGCAACTTAGTGAGACCCGATTTCAAAATAAAGAATAAAAAATAGGGCTAGGGGTATAACTCAGAGGTAGAATGCCCCTGAGTTCAATCCCCAGTATCGCAAAAAACCCTCAAAAAACCAAAAAACCACAAAACTTTAATAGTCCTTATTAATGTAAAAGCAAATTATAATTTTGGTTTAACTAATTTCTAATTTTTAAAATGAACTTTCTATTTATGTGTAAATTTATTTTATTTTCAAGTTTCAAATAAAATATGGAAATAAAATGATTTTTGGAGTTTCCTTTTTTTTTTCTAAAATGTTGGTAATTTGAATCTTTTTCTAGTTGTTTGTAGCAATGGAAAAAAATAAAGTCCTTTTAACATTTAAGTTCTGTTCCCTGTCATTTTAAATGTAATTTTATTGTTTGAAAAGAGAAATAGAAATAATTATATTCCTGATTTTAAAAAATATTATATTGAGAAAAAAGCTTAAAAATATTACATCAGAGAACAAGAGCTAAGATGGGTACAATACAAGAAAGAATCTTTAGGAAGTATTGCTAAAACACTTTGGAATTCTTAAAAACTCCAGAGTACTGTCAACCCTGGAATACAACAGGATTTCATTTTCCTCTGTTTGCAATTCCCCTCTAATATAGGGGTTCCAGTGAGCTGAAATCTCAGGCAAGCCCACTAACTGATTTTTTTTTTTTAGTTTCCATCCAGCTATTTGAATTGTATATGTTAGCAATCTCTGAGGTATCACTAGTTCCAATTTATCAGACCATTAGCTCTAGGTGAGAATTCCAGCTCACATTTTAAATTATTTCCTTAGCACCTATCTCATCCTTATGCAAACAAATCTTGGATATGGTATTTGAATTCACATTCGCAAAGTTCTTTCAAATAGACAAAGATGGGACATGCAGAAGTTGAAAATTGGCAAACTATTAAAAAAAAAAAGATTAGAGTCTCTGTAAGGAAAATGAGAAAGAGTACTGAGCAATTTATCTGGTTAATTTCATCAATACCAGGAACAAATTTGAAAATTCTATTTAACATTCCTCCTTCTTTTCTTCTTGGTAGCGCTGTTTCTTGGCAATGGCATAAAGGTTATTTTTTTCTCTCTCTCTCAAATTCACTTAGCATTTGCAAATGGAAACTTACAAAGAAAGAAAACTCTCCCTTTGAACAATGGGATCGAAGAGCGCAATGAAATCACATTAGGTTAATTCTGTGGCTGCTAATACTTGGGTGGAAGTAACCGAGCAGCTGGATCCCAAAATGCTATCTTTCCTGCAGAAACATTTGAAAGGGCAACCAAAGTGTACTTCTCCAAAAGAGTCAAGGAAGTTGACCATTTAAAAATCTTAGCTGCAAGCATTTGTGTGCAAAGTAACAACCCCCCCCCCATATTTGCTTTTTAAACTAATTAACATGGGAGATGGCTTTTTAAACTATAAAAATGCTACTTTTGGGAGATTTGTTTTTCCCAACCTAAAAAAAGGTAAATGGAAACACATACGTGAAGAAGTGAGTGCTTATTGCTGAATTTCTGCTTTACAATTGCAACACAAAGCACTGTTTTTCGAAGGCTCCCTTGAACTTGGTTTGAAATTGATAATGCCACCCCGGCTATCCATTTTCCTCACCCCGCAGAGAACGCTGAGGCTGAAATCTGCCGCTGCTTTCTGTTTATTTCCCCCCGGAGCCCGAGGGATTTAGAAAGCTCGGTGCTCACGTGTTAGTTTTTCATTTTCAGCGTTATGTAAATTTATAGACCCTGATCATTTAGCATCATTGCTCATGGCAAGTTTTCTGTTCACTTCAGAAATACACGAAAGGCCATCCATGCGGGTGTAGGTGGATCTGTATCTACGGAGTAAAAAGAAATTTTACGTAGCATTTCCAGGGAAGTAGAAGCTGGTTAACTAGCATGTTTGTGCCATATACATATCTAAATATGTATAATCTTATATTTGTCTCAGAACCTGCAATAACTTGTACTCTCTCAAGTCTATTAGATCAATAATTTTATAGGTTGGAATGAAATTTTTACATCTCCAATGTGTAGCAGTTAATTTCAGCTTTGCGACTTCAGGTCGGAAAGCTTCTGGAGGGATCCTCCGTTGCGCCTCAGTCCTTCCATCAACAGAGGGCGCTCTGCGGTTTGTCAAGGAACTCTGTGATGTTCAGGGCCCAGGGCTGGGAGGACAGCTTAGGTTTACAGAGTTTGCTCTGATAACAGGCAGAAGCTCTTCCAACTGGTCAGTGTATAATTTATTGGAAATGCTACTGATCATTGAAACAACATACGTGAATGAAAGAGAACCCGGTGATTTACACGAGTCGGATGTAAGTGACTTCTAAGTCAGTGGTGTGTTATTATTTGAGTATCACCCAAACGGTTAGTGTTGGAAATGATCATATGCATAAAATCAAGATGCATGCTCCAATACAGGCTCACCTTGTGAAGATAAGGATGGCTTTATTTATGCTGCCTGCCCCAGCACTGTACGCTGGTGAGCTTCAGTGTGCCTGCCTCTGTACGACTTAAATATATTATAGCTGTTTTATGTTTGATCCAAGAAAAATGAAATAATTCCTCCTATGGTAATCTATCTGGGTCATAATTGACACATTAGGAAGGTTCTAGGAAGTTTTTTTCTCTGCCACAGGTTATAGAGAAGGTTTCAGGTACTGGTGCTATTAATTTTTCACCAGTCAAAGGCACTAAATTTAAACTGAAAACTTGAAAGAATGAAAAAAGATGCGCTTCAAGAAAATTAGATTTCCTCGGGGTGTTTGTCCAAGATCTACATTTACTGATGTGTAATTTATTAGACGCTTCAATACAACGGAGTAATCATAACCAGGTACTACAAGGATGGCATTTACTCTCCATGGCAGAAAAGTTTTACAAATATCTTGCAGCCATTGTGAAAGCAACAGTGAGGAATCTTAATAGACACCAGGATCAACATATTTGACAGAAGTGTGTGCATTATCATGGCCCATTATTTTAAATGAGAGTGTTCTATCTCAAGGACTGGAATGATACTGCGAATAATAGAATAAATGAGAATGTAAAAGTCAAACAGCATGACAGCAACTGCTCAGACCTCAGGAAAAAAAGGGCATTTTAAAAAACAGATGTGCTCTAAAAACTCCTCTTCTGAGAAAATGTGCTCCATTATCACAGAAGGAAAGAAACGCAAGGTCTTCTTATGCTAAATGTATGTTTGTGTCATATTAAGGATGAGGAAGCAAATATTTAACAGCTAGGATGCTGCATTCCAGCAAACACCGATTCCTTCATCATTTACCCGACTGGAAAATAAGAGCCATTTTCTTTCTTTTGCAAATATATTTGCCAGCAGCTGTTCCAACATTTATAAAGACCATTTCCACTGATTGCCAAATAACCATAAATTCATTTACTCATATTTTTGAGTTGGAGGCATAAAAATAATTACATGTCTGATTAAATCCACTTAGGCCTTCATGTCTTACTAAATCTATATTAGATATGAATTGTTACGATGTATTACATCTAAGTGCATAAATAATACAATGCAGACTTACAGTCCAGCTTTCCTACCACAGAATGTGTGGCAATAATTTACATAAATACAGTTGGGATATATTATAAAAAATAACTCATTTTAGAAATTGTTATGGATCCTCTGACACGCAGGACTTTAGCTAGAAAACTGAAGTAATTGTTCTTGTTTATCATTGCTTCTCTGTCTTGAAGTACATGTTAAAGTTATTTTAATAAATTTTCATTAGAGAAGGATATTGAATTGAAAACCCCATTTTTTTTATTGCAAACTATGGAAAATCCTACATTTACTTCCAAGTTGGCTGTACTCTCAAGGTATACCAGTTGCTCCTTGCTTGAGTCTACCTATGTCCCACCCTCTCCCCATCATTCCACCCACCCCCACCCACTTCCTTTGCCACTTTGAACCAGGGTAATTTAAATGATTATAGTATTTTGAGAAAGGCTTTAAAGGACCGTTCAAAGTTAAGAATCACAACCCTTAGAAACAACAGTTTGATTTCACTCTTTACTCCCTGCAATAGAGATGAAATTTTGCTTTCTTTTGATTGAGACTTAGCTTATAATAACTTTAATCACATAATATTTAACCATATTTGTTATACCACAACACTTGGTAACACTTCATTTTGAGTGTTCCAGCATTATTAATTCATTTGGTATTCATTGTAATAACACAGATCATAATGAACTCATTTGGTATTCATGTGGATGTCATAAGCACTTCCATAGGAATTCTATTGCATTTCAGCATTAATTAAACACACTCCCTAATTTTCTTAGGAAAACAGGAATATACTGTATTTCCTAAGTATTATGTCTTTTAATAGCACATACATGGGGCCGATTATTGAATCATACATTGAATTATCTGTATACATCTTTGTGAATATAATTTGTATGCAAAACAGCTTATAAGCCAAGATCAGTGTCTAGATTTTTGTGCATCACAATATATGTTCTTAATAGCAACAGTTCATGAATGCAGAGAGAAATGATATTTACAATCACATTTCTCATAGAAAGAAGAAAGCAACCCTATATTAACTTCCAGAATCTCAAAGAAAGAGAATGTCCTATTTTAAATACAAACAAATAAACAACAGCCAAAAAATGTGAGCTGCCTAAGCAGAGGGAGCTTTGCACGGTGGCGGCAGCAGCATGCTCTCTGACCGCTGGCACCCGCGCCTCTGTATTTGCCATTGTGTATGCAACTTGTGTGATGTCATTTACTCAGCCAGGAAAAATACCAGCCCCCATTAGCATCCTGATGGCAAAACGGAGTCGCTTATCAAAGAATAGTACAAAGCCATTTTAAAGCGAGAGCTCCTAAAATTTACTAACCTTCCATCACACCAAGGTTTCTGAAGTTATTACACAGGCTTTTAGTGCATTCATAAAGGGAGCTGATCCCATTCGCTTTCTTGCTAGCAGAGACCACATTTCTCAGCCTTATCTTACTCATCCCTTATATTAAAGAAGGAAACGATACATGACTTGAGGTGTGTGAGATCCTGTCAAGAGTTCAGCTCTAAGCACCAGGGGGGTCCTATGTTAATGTGAGTTTTTGTTGTTGTGTATTTGTTTGACTTAGGGTGGGGGGAATGCTTACCACTTGTCTTAAAATGAAATCAGGCAGCAGCATTAGGAATTAAACCCTTGTAGGAAAGTGCCGCCGCCCCTTGCCCCCCCCCCATGATTCTGCAACTCTAAGGGAGATGGGGAATTATTTAACCCTTAAAGCACCTAAAGGTATCTTGAATCAGGAATCTCTAAATAGTGTTTAAACCTTGGCAGTATCTGCTCATTACGTCTTATTTATGATATGAATAGAAAACTGTCAATTTAAGAACTACATCTTTGCCAGAGGAACCCTCCCAATGTCGTGTTAGACTTGCAACAGTTCTAAGCATTTCTTTAAGAATTATAAATTTAAAACCGCCTTAAATGAACACCAGCATTCCATGATCCTCAAACAGAAGGCAAAAAGGAGGAGCGTGCAGTTAACAAAGATGTTTATTTTCCCAGGACAGTTAGAGATCATGCGGTTATTTTCTCTCAAATCCCAGGCAGAGAAAATAGAAAATTCAGCTCACAATTGTAATGTAGTAAAGGAGACAGATGTGTTTTTTTCTCTCCTGGTTTGTAACTCCTGTTACATTTAATAGGAACTGTACATCAAGGCATGGGGACAGAGTGTAAATTCCTGTTCTAAAGATTGCAGAATTGTGGACTATTCAGAATTTCCTTGACACCTGGATACAGTGGGGCAGGTTAAAAATGTCGCCTCCTGTGAATTCCAGGCTTTTGCTGATTTCAACATTCAAGGCAGCCTTCTCATACACAAAAAGTACTTCAAAGGTATGAAATGTATTTGTTTGTTTGCTTGTTGGGATTTGCAGTCCTTTCCTAGAGAATGGCTCTTACTAATCTTTGTGCTGAATTGTGTTTAGTGACGCCAATACCGGTTACCTCGATGTTGCCTGTTTAATAGTGGCAGATCTTGTTTTGTCACTAGTGGCAAACAGTTTAATTAGGAACACAAAATAGCTGCTGCTTGATTTCCCCCTGCAAGTGGCTGCTCCTTGTCTAAGAATAAGAAACTACCACTATAAAAACCTCTTTCTTCCAGCTGTCTCTAATGAAACTTCCCAATTCCACTTGTTTCAGTGCACTTTCTCTGCAACAATTTATTCTTTCTTTCTAAACAGACCTTTAGGTATGCGAGGCCGTTTGTAAATTACATGGTGCCGGCAATATCATGAAATATCATGACTGCAGTTTATGGGCAGATGAAGGGGGATGAGTTGTAACAAGAATAAATTACACAAGATACATTGGGGGAGGAGAGGGGGACACTGGTGCCAGCAAAATTATTAAACTTCAGAGTGGGTACTTAATAGGGACACTAAATTAAGTGGCCTTAGGAATGGGTGGACATAGCAAATGGGATTCTCAGGGAATTATCTTCCATTATCTAACAAAGAAATAAGAGGAGACAAACCAAGATTAGAAAAGTACAGGTGAGCTGAACATTTGTAAATAAAGCCTCTTCACTGAAAAAACAATGATCCCTTTGGGATCATTCGGAATGTACTACGTAAAAATCACATGCTGCTGAAATTAATGTAATTCATGCTTTGGGATGATATATTTCATCCCTTAATTTTGCCTTTTTACAAATGTACCCGGCCTGATGAGTAAAAGTTTGCATTATTTCTGTAGTTAATATAAACTTGTGAAGAATATGGAGAACTAGCCGGGCGTGGTGGCGCGCGCTTGTAATCCCAGCATTCGGGTTCGCGGCCAGCCTCAGCTAGCTAGTGAGGCACTCTGCAACTTAGTGAGACCTGGTTTCAAAATAAAGAATAAAAAAAAAAAATAGGGCTGAGGGTATAGCTCAGAGGTAGAATGCCCCTGAGTTCAATCCCCAGTACCGCAAAAAAAAAAAAAAAAAAAAAAAAAGAATATGGAGAACTAGAAAACCAATAACATGCTATAGATTTCTCTCTTTACCTTACTTAATCTGTCTATGAAATGGGGTAGTAAATTCTGACCAACCTTTAGAAACTAAGTAAGGAATTATGAATATATGATTGGGATTTGTGTGTGTGTGTGTGTGTGTGTGTGTGTGTGTGTGTGTAGCTCCTAGATAGCCTTTTTTGGAGGAAGATTTAACAGACAATAAAATACCCACCTTACATGTACAACTCAATGGATTTTTGCAAAAGTGTGTACCCTGTGACCAGTCCCCAGAGCAATATTTTCATTGCCCCACATAATTTCTTCCAGCTCCATTCAGTCCATCTTCCCCATAGCTCACACCCTTCTAACTTCTGTCACTGTAGATTGGTTTTGAGTGTTTTTTAACTTCACATTCACATGAAAACACTGAGTAGGTAGTCTATTTGACAACTTTCTTTTTTTTTTTTTTTTTTTTTTTTTTTTTTTTTTTTTTTTTTTTTGCGGTACTGGGGATTGAACTCAAGGGCATTCTACCTCCGAGCTATACCCCCAGCCCTATTTTTTTATTCTTTATTTTGAAACAGGGTCTCACTAAATTGTGGAGTGCCTCACTAGGTAGTTGAGGCTGGCTGCGAACCTGGATGGATCCTCCAGTCTCAGCCTCCCAAATGCTGGGATTACAAGCGCGAGACACCACGCCCGGCTTAACAACTTTCAAACATAATTGTTTTTACTCTGTCGAGATCCTCCATGATTAGGGACTGAGAGTGCTGGGAAATAGAGTCGTCTGTAGTCTAAATGTTCACCTCGAAAGTGTCCTACAGCCTCTCTTCCCCCTGTTTTCCTGTGTTCTACATGAAGATAACTCAGTGGTTAGGAAGTATTGATTGGTTCTATCACCCCCAGGCTGGGTGTGAATTTTGGCTGTCTTACTACCATTTGTGGAAAGTTGGGAAACTTGCCCCAAATCTCTGAGTCCTAGTTTTCTAACCAGAAGAATGAGATCGAGAACTACTTCATATGCTGGTTGGGAGGACTAAATTAGATAATCTGTATCAAGTGCTCAGTATAGGTTCTGATTCCTAAATGATAACAATAAGACCAGATTATACCAAGTCAAAAAAGGAAAGCCTTCTGTTGGGCTGCTCCCAAGGATAATAGGCAGAAGTATTAAGATTTCCAGGCTCTGAAAACAATAATAACTAAATAAATAAATAAACAAATATCAACCCCAAGCCAGACTTACCACACTGCAGTAAGACAAAGAAGGTCACTGATGACTATACACCTTTGTCATAATTGGTCATTTTTGAATAAGGAAAACACTATCATAAAAAGTATATTTATATGGATTTCACAATGACCACTGCATATTAGTTTATTTTGAAACAACTACTGATAGGAACAGATAGATTTTAGAACCAGAAGGAGTGTTTTTGCATTTTTGGTACTGGGATTCAACCAGGGAGCATTCTATATCCCAGTTATGCCCCAATCCTCATTTTATTTTTTATCTTGAAACGAGGTTTCACTAAGTTGCTGAGGGACTCACTGAATTGCCAAGGCTGGCTGGCTGAACCTGCGATCTTCCTGTCTCAGCCTCCCAACTACTGCGATTATAGGTGGTGCTACCACATCTGGCTTCAAAAGGGAACTTACAAATCATCCAGCTTATGATTTTTTATAGACAAGGAAACTGAGGTAAGTCATCTTATTTGTTTAAGATCAATAAAAATCCCAAATTTCTGTTTCATAGTCCAGGGCAATGGATTCTTCAAGTATGATTCCCAAAACCTGAGAAATAGCATTTCCTGATGTTGAGGGAACTTGTTAGAGATGCAGGTTTTCATGCCACACCAAAGTCTACAAACCAGGAACTCTGGGGCTAGGGTCCAGCAAGCTGCGTTAGCATCTTCTCCAGGTGATTCTTACCTGCTCAGGCTGGAACCCCATCTCCACCTTGCTGCAGAAAGTATTGTCTGTATATCTGCAGCTTCCATCTCACTGGGAAGCTTGCATCAGTGTGGAACGCCAGGCCTCATATCTACCAAACTCTGCAGCTTAAAAAGACCTCAGTGATGTGTATAACATTTAGGCCAGAAGCATTGATCTAGACTAGCTGTGGCCAGAACCACTGGAGGCTCCGTGATACTTTCTGCCACCAGAATCCACAGATCCTGGTCTTTCCCCAATTCTTCTTCCTAAGGCTCACTCCTCACAAGAGGATCTGCCAAAATATCAACTGTGACAATACCTACCTACATCAGTGAGTCTGTCTTCTGTTCCAGATGCTGTGCCAAGCAATCTCTGCAGAGTCATTTAATCCCACAATATAGAATAATTCAACAGTCTTTCATATAGAAATAATCATCCTTATTTTACCTATAGGAAAATTCATCTCAAAGACTCTACCTACTATCGTTAGTAGATAGAAGGGTTGGGGTAAAATCTTGGCTATTCAGATCTTGTTCTATGATTTCCATAGATACTAGGTCCCTATTCTCACAGAACTAAGCTCTTTAATAATTTTAAATAAATTTTAATTTACAGCAATCATAAGAAGTCTATGTGTGTCCATATATGTCCAAATATATATATATATATATATATATATATTTTTTTTTTTTTTTTGGTGGTACTGGAAATTGAACCCAGGAAGATTCTACCTCTGAGCTACACCCCCAGCCCTATTTTTTATTCTTTATTTTGAAATAGGGTCTCACTAAGTTGCAGAGGGTCTCACTAAGTAGCCGAGGCTGGCCTTGAACACAGATCCTCCGGTCTCAGCCTCCCTAGTATTGGAATCACAAGCGTGCGCCACCATGCCTGGCCATAGATATCTTGATGATGGCTTGAGTATTACAGTGATCACATCTGAAAGAGAAGATTAATGACGGCAGACCAGGCCAATGCTCACACACTACTTGCGCTGCAGGACACTCTTCCCCCAATCCCGATCTGTCAAGACTTTGGTAAAATACAATAAAGCAAATTCATAGTCCAATTAACAAAAATGGCAAAAAATACATGCCATTTTAGAAAAAGATTCAATGGATGTAAATGTACACTGTCAAATTGCTGTAAAAATGTCTAGGTGCTTATTTTCAATTCCAGTACTTATTTTTCACAGGCCAGCAGTAAAAAATTATAGACTGATACTGTTCTTGGAAACACACTTTTGTTTTCTTTTCGTGATCCAGGGGATTGAATTCAGGGTCTTGCACATAGTCGGTAGGTGTTCTACCACTGAGCTACGTCCCAGCCCTTAGAAATACACTTTGAATAGCAAGAAATGAAGCACTTCAACAATTAAGGCTGAGGCATAGTTTGGGCCAGCTTTAAATTTCTATAAAAAAAATAGGTCGAGCAGGGCACCATGGCACATGCCTGTAATCCCAATTCTTGTGAGGCTGAGAGGGGGACCACAGGTTTGAGGCCAGTCTTAGAAACGTAGTGAGACTCAGTAACCTAGTGAGACTCTGTTTCAAAACAAAAAAT
Source organism: Graphiurus murinus (assembly GCA_004027655.1). Classification (NCBI taxonomy): domain Eukaryota; kingdom Metazoa; phylum Chordata; class Mammalia; order Rodentia; family Gliridae; genus Graphiurus; species Graphiurus murinus. Next base: position 46,931 of record PVLC010000288.1, read on the forward strand.
AAAAAAGGCTGGGGTGTAGCTCGAAGGTAGAATGCCCCTGGGTTCAATCCCTGGGATAAAAAAAAAAAACAAAAAAAAAGGTTAATGAATTATATGACTCCACATTTTCACTCATGGAAAAGTAGAGGGGCCTCTAATATTTTCTCCAAAGTCAGCTCTAGGAAAATGAGTAACATTTCATTTCTTGATGTGTTCATTAATTCATCCAACCAACATTTAATATTAGTAACTTATGTGCCAAATTTTTGGGATACAAAGCTGATAAAGGCTAAGGTATGGTCCCTATTTTTAGAAGCTCATATGGTAGTAGACAATAATAATTTCCTTTCTGGAAATTGTTTATCTCTTCATCTACTCTTCTCTTTAAGTGGTTTACTTTAATGAGATAAAGACAAATCCAACAAAAGTTTTATATGGTATTTTATTATTATTTGCTTCTAATCTTGACTGGTCACATTATCCTGTGACTAGGACAGGCACTGGCATGTCTGTTTTGAAGATGATTACACAGGCTCAGGACTGCTGCGGATGCCCACCAGCCTACAGTCTGTGTAGAACGGAGTGAGGAGT